>PVKP010016349.1:0-48329 GCA_004027715.1 Plecturocebus donacophilus
ATTGCGGCGTCCACTCGCTCTCTGCACTTTCACTGGGAGCTACAATCCTGAGCTGCTGCTAATCGGCCATCTTGGATCTCTCACCTGCATTCATATTTTTATACATATACTACCATTAATAGTGTATAATGTATCTGTATCCCTACGCCATTGCCAAAACTAAGTGTTCTCAGACTTCTTAATTATTGCCAACTAATAGATAAAAATTGTATCTTTGTTTCAACCTGTATTTCTTCAAAGGTGAGGTTTAACATTTTTCATTTATATTGACACACTTGTATTTTTTTCTTTGAACTGCTTCTTTATATCCTTTACCCATTTTTACAATTTAAAAAATATTCTTCTTACTAGTTTATGTGGGTTTACATAATTTATATAATTTACTAGTTTAAATTAAAAAGCTGTTGCGCCCTCACTCGCCGCAGACGACCAGCCTTTCCGCGCGCACGCCCTGCTGCTGCCCTACAGCAATGCTTCGGTTACCCACGGTCTTTCTCCAGATGAGACCAGTTTCCAGGGTCCTGGCTCCTCATCTCACTCGGGCTTATGCCAAAGATGTAAAATTTGGTGCAGATGGCCGAGCCTTAATGCTTCAAGGTGTAGACCTTTTAGCCGATGCCATAGCTGTTACAATGGGGCCAAAGGGAAGAACAGTGATTATTGAGCAAAGCTGGGGAAGTCCCAAAGTAACAAAAGATGGTGTGACTGTTGCAAAGTCAATTGACTTAAAGGGTAAATATAAAAATATTGGAGATAAACTTGTTCAAGATGTTGCCAATAACACAAATGAAGAGGCTGGGGATGGCACTACCACGGCTACTGTACTGGCACACTCTATTGCCAAGGAAGGCTTTGAGAAGATTAGCAAAGGTGCTAATCCAGTGGAAATCAGGAGAGGTGTGATGTTAGCTGTTGATGCTGTAATTGCTGAACTTAAAAAGCAGTCTAAACCTGTGACCACCCCTGAAGAAATTGCACAGGTTGCTACAATTTCTGCAAATGGAGACAAAGAAATTGGAAATATCATCTCTGATGCAATTAAAAAGGTTGGAAGAAAGGGTGTCATCACAGTAAAGGATGGAAAAACACTGAATGATGAATTAGAAATTATTGAAGGCATGAAGTTTGATCGAGGCTATATTTCTCCATACTTTATTAATACATCAAAAGGTCAGAAATGTGAATTCCAGGATGCCTATGTTCTATTGAGTGAAAAGAAAATTTCTAGTGTCCAGTCCATTGTACCTGCTCTTGAAATTGCCAATGCTCACCGTAAGCCTTTGGTCATAATTGCTGAAGATGTTGATGGACAAGCTCTAAGTACACTTGTCTTGAGTAGGCTAAAGGTTGGTCTTCAGGTTGTGGCAGTCAAGGGTCCAGGATTTGGTGACAATACAAAGAACCAACTTAAAGATATGGCTATTGCTACTGGTGGTGCAGTGTTTGGAGAAGAGGGCTTGACCCTAAATCTTGAAGACGTTCAGCCTCATGACTTAGGAAAAGTTGGAGAGGTCATTGTGACCAAAGATGATGCCATGCTTTTAAAAGGAAAAGGTGACAAGGCTCAAATTGAAAAACGTATTCAAGAAATCATTGAGCAGCTAGATGTCACAACTAGTGAATATGAAAAGGAAAAACTGAATGAACGGCTGGCAGAACTTTCAGATGGAGTAGCTGTGCTGAAGGTTGGTGGGACAAGTGATGTTGAAGTGAATGAAAAGAAGGACAGAGTTACAGATGCCCTTAATGCTACAAGAGCTGCTGTTGAAGAAGGCATTGTTTTGGGAGGGGGTTGTGCCCTGCTTTGGTGCATTCCAGCCTTGGACTCATTGACTCCAGCTAATGAAGATCAAAAAATTGGTATAGAAATTATTAAAAGAACACTCAAAATTCCAGCAATGACCATTGATAAGAATGCAGGTGTTGAAAGATCTTTGATAGTTGAGAAAATTATGCAAAGTTCCTCAGAAGTTGGTTATGATGCTATGGCTGGAGATTTTGTGAATATGGTGGAAAAAGGAATTATTGACCCAACAAAGATTGTGAGAACTGCTTTATTGGATGCTGCTGGTGTGGCCTCTCTGTTAACTACAGCAGAAGTTGTAGTCACAGAAATTCCTAAAGAAGAGAAGGACCCTGGAATGGGTGCAATGGGTGGAATGGGAGGTGGTATGGGAGGTAGCATGTTCTAACTCCTAGAATAGTGCTTTACCTTTAATAAACTGTGATAGGAAGCCCAAGGCAGTGTTCCTCAGCAATAACTTCAGAGAAGTCAGTTGGAGAAAAGGCTGGCGGATGTTTAAGACATCACTATAACCATCAGTTACTGGTTTCAGTTGACAACACACATAATGGTTTATTGCTGTCATTGACCATGCCTATAGATAATTTATGTTGCATTTTTTAATAAAAAGACATTGGTACATTCCTGATACTGGGTACAAGAGCCATGTACCAGTGTACTGCTTTCAACTTAAATCACTGAGGCATTTTTACTACTATTCTGTTAAAATCAGGATTTTAGTGCTTGCCACCGCCAGATGAGAAGTTAGGCAGCCTTTCTGTGGAGAGTGAGAATAATTGTGTACAAAGTAGAGAAATATCTAATTATGTGACAACCTTTGTGTAATAAAAATTTGTTTAAAGTTAAAAAAAATAAAAGCTGTTGCATCATGTTAGCTGAATTTTCTATCAGTTTTCAATGAATTATTTTTACATCCCATTAAACTAGTTTTGAAAGTAATTTTTAAGAATGGAGTATGATTGTTTTTGTAGTCCCCAGGAATCTTTGCAGCCAGTTTCTAGCCTTGTGTAACCTGAGGCAAATGTTCTTACTGAATTCCTTCCTTCCTTCCTTTTTTTCTTTCATCTTGTCTTTCTTTCATTCTTTCTTTCTGTCTTATCTTTCGTTCTTTCTTTTGCTCTCTCTTTCTTCTCTCTGTTGCCTAGGCTGGGGTACAGTGGCACGATCTTGGTTCACTGCAACCTCTGCCTCCTGGGTTCAGGTGATTGTCCTGGCTCAGCCTCCCAAGTAGCTGGGATTACAGGCACCCGCCACCACGCCCAGCTAATATTTGTATTTTTAGTAGAGACGAGGTTTCACCAAGTTGGCCAGGCTGGTCTCGAACTCCTGACCTCAAGTGATCAGTCTACCTTGGCCCCCCAAAGTACTGGGATTATAGGCATGTGCTGTGGTGCCCAGCTCTTACTGAATTCTTACTTATGAACTATAGCTCATCTGAAGCAAAAATAAGGCAACTGGGAATAACTGTAGATATTATCAGAATGAGGCTAACCTATTTTGAGTTTTCTAACTTAATCTGCTAAATAGATTTAAAATTACAAATTCAGTTTCCAGTTAAATAAAACAGCTATACATAGTGCTACATTAGACTACATTAATGAACTTGTTTACTCAAAATTATTTGCAATATGAAGGAGTAGATAACAGCACTGAATCTATCAGATTTTTTTCACTCAGAAAAATCCCTCCTCTGTTATTTACTATCTGTCCTTGTGACCTTGGACAAGTTCCCTTGGTATCTCTGTGCCTTAGTTTCCTCATATCTAAAATGAACCATGCCTCATAAGGTTACTGCAAAGATGAGACAAGCTTGTACATTTAAAAAAAATGCTTAGATTAATGCCTGGCACTGTCTGGGCATTCAGTAAATGTTTAGTACTGCTGTTGTTTGTGAGGAGATAGATGGGAAAGAAATCAACCAACCAGATAGGAACTACACTGACCATTCTCCTGTGAGAAAATTGTGCATCTGGGTAGTATCAAGCACAATTATCAGCTTCCACTGACATCACCAAACCAGAGGTTAAGCTTGCTGTAACCTCAGAAATGGGCAGTGGGAGAAGATCAAGGGCCATTTTCAAACACTCACCACTTATAGCCCCCATAGCCTGGAGAAAGCACAGCACTAGAATATTATCTTGTTTTGTTTTCATGATCTTGTTCATATGCCTGCCATGGCTCTATTTCCCTTTGAAACTAAATTTCTAAATTGGTAATCCATTGCCTTGTGATTATTTCTCTTCTTTTGGTTTATACCTTAAAATTTCTTGACTTCTTCCCATTTGCTACTTTTTATTAGCCTTAGGCTAATAAATATAGAGTGCTCTCTGAAGGATGAATAAAAGTCATGGAGCCTGTAGATCATAATAACACCAGTTCTATATGAGCATTCTCCAGAATATTCTCACAGGAAAATAGTCTGCATTGTTATGTTTCCAGATTCTTTGGCTTCTATGAAACTTAAAGCCACCAATGGAAGGGGACAATTTAAGATGAAGTTAGCTTGAAGAAACAAAATATGATTGAATTAAAAATTAAACCTTGCAATGATCAGCATTTGGGGCCTTATAGAACACATGATATATATATATGATGAGAGAGGTTGTTTCTTTTAAATCTCCATTTTTCTCAGAGACAATTTTATATTATAGTTTAAAAGTATAGGCTTTGGAATCAAACCAGCTGGATTTATATTCTGATGGGTGACTTTGAGCAAGTTATAACCTCTTATGATTCAGTTTCCTCATCTGTAAGATGCGAGTAATAATAAAAATACCTCTTTATAAGAGAGTTGTTAGAATTAAATGAGGTACTATAAAACATACTTACGTTAATGCCTACTAAATATGCAACTTAGCAAATGTTAACTGTTTTTGGTGTTATTGTATTGTTTTTCAGGCTTGGCCCTACTGTTTTCTAAAATATATACGTACAGTAACTCTGTTAGGGCCCTCCTGTCTTCTCATACTATTATCTCTAGTTGATCTTACAGACTACATATGTTTTTATACTGGTATGTCATACGAGTTTGCCATCATATTTGTATGCTAAAAACTTGAATCTATTCTTTCAGTAGGCTACTTTCCTGACCTCCAGACATTTTAGGTCTAAGCCATTTGTGTTTGACTATCTCATAGGCACTTCTAATACATCACCTTCCTCCTCAGATTTGTTGCTGTGCCACTGTTTCATATTTCATTAAATAGCACCACCTAATTGTTCAAATCAGAAATCTTAATCTTGGTCCCTCCATTGCCAACCATTTTCAATCAGTTACCAAGTTATTTTGATTTTAATGCTTAAACATATTTATTAAATATTTTCATTTTTCTGTACCTCTTGTAGTCCAAGTTATCCAACAACAGGAAACTAGATAAATAAATCATGATAGATTCATAGAATTGAAATGCTATAAGGACACTAAAAGGAAAAAAGGTACAATATATGTCCTGATATGGAAAAGTCTCTAAAATGCATTCAGTGAAGCCAAGTGCAGAGGAAAGTATATCGTGTATTTCCATTTGTATAGAAATTTTGAAGGCTATTCATACATATATAAGGAGATACTAAATTTTGGGGAAAGGATTCATGAGCTAAATATTTATTACCTTTTGGGTGAGAGACTAGGGGGCTAGGGTAGGAAAAACAAAGTTATTTTTTATTTTATATCTTTTTGTATTGTTTAAATTTTTAGTATAAAAGTAGCAAGGCAGTAAAAAAAAAAAAAAAAAACTTTTGAGGTTGAGCAGTTGGGTTTAGTGTCCTTTTACAGGTGAAATAAGTTAATTTTTCTTGCATATCCCCAGAGAGAAGTTAATGGCAGAGAACTACTAAAGTAACTCTAGTGCCTGACACAGAGTAAGTGCTCAATAAATATTTAGTGATAAAGGAATAAATGATGATTGTCCCTTTTCTAGCCAATTGATCTTTACACTGGAATTCTGTTAGCACTCAGTCATTGGTATCTGCAAGACAGAACAGATAGTGTGAGAGACCAGAATCAGAATTTGACTAGTAATTAGTGCAGACTACAAATCGCTTTTCTGAAAGGCTATATGGCTCTGAAATCTGCTCTTCTTATAAAGGGAAGGAGAGAATCTCAAAGATGTATTAGGATTAGTGTAAAGAGCTTGGAGGGTTCAGACAGATAGAATAAGTGACGTAGAACCTGGTGCGGTAGCTCACGCCTGTAATCCCAGCACTTTGGGAGGCCAAGGAGGGCAGATCACTTGAGGTCAGGAGTTTAAAACCAGCCTGGTCAACATGGTGAAACCCCATCTCTACTAAAAATACAAAAATTAGCCAGGCGTGGTTGTGCATACCTGTAATCCCAGCCACTCGGGAGGCTGAGGCAGGAGAATCACTTGAACCCAGGAGGTTAAGGTTGCAGTGAGCTGAGATTGTGCTGTTGCAGGCCAGCCTGACCAATAGAGGGAGACTCTCAAAAAAAAAAAAAGAAGAAGAAGAAGAAGAAGAAAAGAAAAAAGAATAAATGACACAGAAGAAGCAAAACAGAAAGAAACATTGCAACAATGACTACTGAGTTGCAAGACAATCACTGACCGTTCTTAGCCAATTGGAGGTTCTTGATTGTGGACCTGTAGTACTGATATTAATAGTGTGTCAGTATCCAAAAGAATCCATTCAGTAAGGTGCCATTTGTGGAAGAGACTAGTTGATATCTAACTTTCCTAGTTAGTATCTGTGGCCCAGATAGTCAGACTTGCACTACTTTTCTTATGTTGACACCCCAACAGAACTTTTTAAATAAGGAAATAAGTGAATAAGTAAATAAGGAAATAACCTTTTAAATAAGGAAATAAGTGAAACATGATGTTATATAGGAAATTATTTTCTTCAGATATTTTTAATACTATAATAACATTTCTCAGTCTATTTAGAGGTTCATCACAATATTTAAGTGTAACCAAGTGCTATAATTATTTTAGTTTTATATTGTATTAGTAGCTGATTAAAATTTCATTTAAATTCTAATGCAGTTACTTTGAGGGTAACTCATTTCACTCTTAGAAAGCCTGTTGAGTTTTTGCAACAGGCTGTTAAGCATTGCAAGTTACAGAAAAACAACTAATTTTCCATTTTGGTCATTGTTTTTCAAATCAGTCATCTTCTCAAAATAAAAATAAAGCAGCTACTAGGCTACATATTTTTTTGTGTGATTTTTCAAATTTTTGATTCCTTATACTCGAAAACAGGTTCTCGGCCTTTGAACTATTGACATTTTGGGCCAGATAACTCTTTGTAAAGGTTGTCCTGTGCAATGTAGTATATTGACCAGCATCCTGACCTCTATGCACTAGATGCCGGTAGCATTCTCACATCCATCCCACAGGTTTTTTTTTTTGAGACAGAGTCTTGCTCTGTTGCCCAGGCTGGAGTGCAGTGGTGCTATTTAGCTGCAGCCTCTGCCTCCCAGTTTCCAGTGATTCTCTTGCCTCAGGCCTTCCATGTAGTTGGGACTACAGGTGTGCACCACCAAGCCTGGGTAATTGTTGTATTTTTTTTTTTTTTTAGTAGAGACAAGGTTTCACCACATTGGCCAGGCTAGTTTCAAACTCCTGATCTCAAGTGATCAGCCCAGTTTGGCCTCCCAAAGTACTGGGATTACAGGTGTGAGCCTCTACACCCAGCCGACAGGTTTTTTTTGTTTGTTTTGAGACAGAGTCTTGGATGGCTTACTGCAGCCTTGACCTCCTGGGCCCAAGCAATCCTTCACTTTCAGCCTCCCAAGTAGCTGAGACCACAGGCGCACACCACCATTTCTGGCTAATTTTTTTTATTTTTAGTAGAGACAAGGTCTCGCTATATTGCCTAGGATAGTTTCAAACTCTTAGCCTCAAATGATCCTCCTACCTTGGCCTCCCAAAGTCCTGGGATTACAGGTGTGAGCTACCCTGCCTAGCACACCCCTCAGTTTTAACAATGAAAAATGTCTCCAGAAATTACCAAATGTGGAGGGGGGAATTGTGGAGTGATCATCTACTTTGACTGAGAACCACTGCTTTATAAGAACATAGTAGTTTTTTTTTTTTTTTCCTTTTCTTTTCTCCACTCAACATCCAGTGCTTTTTGTTTTTAACCATCTTGTTTAACGGTGATTTTAAAACATGGCTCAAAAAATCACACAATTGAGAATAGTTTATTCCATGAACTTTATATTAGCTTGTAGAAAGACAATGTGAATAATTTAAATTGACAGGCAAGTAGACACTTATTTGTGCCACCACTGAGACTAGCAATTACAAATCATGTTGCTAGAGGATGCTTTGATATTTGTTGGCCTTGGCGAGAATATTAAAAAGCCTAGACATTGTTGCAGAAGTTTGCAAGTCCAAATACTTGCTCATCATTGTCTGAATTTTTTTATAAGTACATAAAATCGCATGTGTACAAGTTAAACTAGTTGATACACATGGGATTAACTCATAAATCTATTTTAGATCTTACTATATTATAAAATTTGCTTTTTGTCATATTCTCTTTTAGTAGACATTAAAAGTACCATTACTATTAGATGGAAGTTTGATCTGGATGTGGTGGCTCACACCTGTAATCCCAGCACTTTGGGAGGCCAAGGTGGGAGGATTGCTTGAGGCAATCAAGATCAGCCTGGGCAACATAGTGAGACCCCATCTTTAAAAAAAATAAAAGTAAAATCACCTGAGAGACTAATAGATGGAAGTTTGTAACACTCTAATGGGTTTTTTTCTGGTTTTTATTTTGTTTTGTTTTGATTTGATTTGTAGAGACAGGATCTTGCTATGTTGTCTAGGCTGGAGTGCAGTGGCTATTCACAGGTGCGATTATAGGCCCTACAGCCTCAAACTCCTGGCCTCAAGCAGGCATCCTCAGTAACTGGAACTAGTTGTGGACTGTTTTAAAATCTAATGAAAATGGCCAGGTGCAGTGGCTCATGCCTGTAATCCCAGGACTTTGGGAAGCTGGGGCGGGCAGATCGCCTAAGGTCGGGAGTTTGAGACCAGCCTGGCCAATGTGGTGAAACCTTGTCTCTACTGAAAATACAAAAATCCGCTGGGCATGGTGGCTGACTCCTGTAGTCCCAGCTACTTGGGAGGCTGAGGCAGGAGAATTGCTTGAACCTGGGAGGCAGCAGGTGGTTGCAGTGAGCCAAGATGGTGTCCTTGCACTTTAGCCTGGGCGACGGGAGCGAAACTCTGTCTCTCTCTCTCTCTCTCTCTCTCTCTCTCTCTCTCTCTCTCTCACACACACACACACACACACACACACACACACACACACAAATGATCTTTTCCCCAGATTATAATAATAAGTTGAATTTTTTCAAGTTTACATTTTTGTTCCATGGTATTTTCTTAAGCTTTTTATACCAGACTCTAGGAAAACCCAGCATCTGATTTTTAAAAGACTTTTATTATAGACCTTAAAATTATATTTTAAAGGAGAGAATACTGCAATGAAAACTCCATGGCCAGGCCTGGTGGCTTATGCCTGTAATCTCAGCACTTGGGGAGGTTGAGGTAGGCAGATCACTTGAGCTCAGGAGTTCCAGACCAGACTGGGCAACTTGGTGAAACCCCATCTCTACCAAAAATACAAAAAATGAGCTGGGGGTGGTAGTTCATGCCTGTGGTCCCAGCTACTTGGGAAGCTGAGGTGGGAGGATTGCTTGGAGGTTTCCGTGAGCAGAGATAGTGCCACTGTACTCCAACCTGGGTGACAGAGTGAGACACCATCTCAAAAAAAGAAAAAGGAAGAAAAAAAAAAGCTCCATTTACTCATCACTCAGCTTCAGCAGCTATTAACATTTTACCAAGCTGTCTCATCTGTTCCTCTCCCCCTCCCCCATCTTTTTTCTTGGAGTATTTTTAAGCAAATACCATGTGACTGCCATTTTGCCTGTTATAAATAAATAAATAAAAAGAAAGCAGATACCAGACATTATCTAATTTCACCTGTAAATGTATCTCTAACAGACAAGTACTTGCTGTGATTTGGGTCTGGTTTGTCCCTGCCAAAACTCATGTTGAAATTTAACTGCCAATGCAACAGTGTTGGGAGGTGGAACCTTTAAGAGGTAGGACCTAATGTGAGGCATTTAGGTCACGAGTCTCCACCTTCATGGATGGCTTGATGCCATTCTCACAATAGTGAGTGAGTTCTTGCTCTCTCAAAACTGAATTAGTTCTCTTGGGAATTGATTAGTTTCTGAAAGAGCAGGTTGTTATAAAGTGTGGACATTCTTAGTGCTTGGCCCCCTTGCACATATCCACTCTCCCTTTGACCTTCTGCCATATTATATCTAGGCAGTAGAGCCCTTGCTAGAAGCCAGTGTCATGCTCTTGAACTTCCCAGCCTGCAGAACTGTGAGCTAAGTAAGCTTCTTTCTTTATAAAATATGCAGTGTCAAGTATTCCATTATAGTAACACAAAACAGACTAAGAACTCTTTTTTTTTTTTCTTTTCCAAGATAACCCTGGCCAGTCACAGTGGCTTACACCCATAATCCCAGTGCTTTGGGAGGCTGAGACAGGAGGATCACCTGAGTCCAGGGGTTGGAGACCAGCCTGGGGAGCATAGTGAGACTCTGTCTCTAAAAAAAACCAATTAGCCAGATGTGATAGCACATACCTGTAGTACTAGCTACACAGGAGGCTGAAGTGGGAGGATCCCTCGAGCCCAGCAGTTTGAGGCTGCAGTGAGCCATGCCCAACACTGCATCCAGCTTGGGTGACAGAACAAGAAATGCCTTCTTATAGTTGTTCCAAGCAGGATCCAAGACAAGGTCCATATATTGCATTTGGGTGATATGTCTCTTTAGTCTTTCCCCACCCTCTTGCCTCTTTTTATTTTTTTCTTTTTTGAAATAGGATCTGGCCCTGTCATCCAGGCTGGTGTGCAATAGTATGATCTCAGCTCACTGCAGCCTCTGCCTCCTCTACCTCCCACGTTCAAGCGATTCTCCTACCTCAGCCTCCCAAGTAGCTGGGATTACAGACATGTACCACCACACCCGGCTAATTTTTGTATTTTTAGTAGAGACAAGGTTTCACCATGTTGTCCAGGCAGGTCTCGAACTCCTGACCTCAGGTGATCCACCCGCCTCAGCCTCCCAAAGTGCTGGAATTACAGGCATGAGCCACTGCACCCGGCTAGATCTGTTATCTTTATATGGGGCCTGCAGGGAGTAGGACTGACAAGAAGTGCCTGTAGTGTAGGACTTGGATGAGACATTTTCTTGAAGAGCTTTCTTCAGCAAAAATTTGGGGTTTTCCTGTCTATTTTTGTTTACTTTTATTGCAAAAATGTTTCAGCCACCAGAACAATTTTAGTGCAACCAAAGGCTCTTGGCTACTTTTCATTTAGCAAAATTCTTTCTGGTGTTATGATATGTGTTTTCTGACAGCTAAAACTTACAGGAATAGTGAACCACAAAGATGTCCTGAGGAGCTCCCACATGCTGTGTCTGAGGTTTCTCATATTTCTTTTGGCATCAGTAACATTCTCTGATACTTTGAAATTATAGTTTGAGTCCAGTGTTAATTATTTCTCTTCCAAAAAACAACTTAAATAAAACATTTGCGGTTTTATTTTGCTTGAACCAAGGAAAAGTCATAATAGAGACAACTACCTACTCTGCCTTACCCTCCACACAAAAACACCCCTTTGTAAAGCTACCATCTAATAATCACTTTATGAAAAATAAACATTTCCCTGTATTTATTAGTGTATTAGCCTAATATCCCCAAACCTCTAAATACAGTAGTTAGAACAGTTGCAATAGGGAGCCTCCCCTTCCTGTAAAAGAAAAAAAGTCAAAATAAATGATCTTATGTTGGGTGATCAAGTTCTAATACTAAGACATTCTTTGCCTTTTTTACTCTCATTCTGATATGTGTATACAGAGTACAAAAAGCTCATCAGATGGTTGCATATTCTACATTACCACTTAGCTATTTGAAATTATTGCTTATTGTTTTGGTATGGCTATTCTTCTTTGATACTTACAATGATCAGAAAAGACTTAAAATACTTCTTCCTTTCCAACTATATTATTTGTGTAAGTCTTGATTTTTCTGTATACTTTACCCAAAACAATAAATTGCAACACATTGAATCCAGAAGCAGGATTCAATGGAAAAGTGGAAAAGGAGGGGACGTTGGGGTCAGTGATGAAAAGAGTATCGGTTATGTGTACAGTAAAAAAAGGGCATTGTAATTTGAATAAAAAGTTTGTACTCATCCCAACTCTTTTAAACAGCTAGGGAAAATATCAAAATAATGTTTTGTTACATATGAAAATTATATGAAGTTCAAATTTTAGTGTCCATAAATAAAGTTTTATTGGGACATAGCCATACTCATTGTTTATATATTGGCTGTGTCTGTTTTTTCACTACAGCAGTAGACTTGATTAGTTGTGACAGAGACCATATGGCCTGCAGAGTCTAAAATATTTACTATCCGGCCTTTTATCAAGAAAGGCTGCTGACCCAGAGTTAGAGTAACTTCCCTTTGATCCATCTTATTTGTTGTTCTTCCCCATGGGAGTTCATTTGAACAAAGGGTTCTACTGCCTTAAAAACAAGAGGTTTTTTTTTGTTTGTTTGTTTGTTTTTTGAAATATGTAAGATCAGCCCAAACAAATGAACTGGCATTCTTATTCTTTCGCCCCCACTGGGGCAAGAGCAGGGTGGAGTTCACAGTTCACTTTGAAAATACAGATTCGGTAATTCAAGGCAATATTTGAATATATGTTATGGGTGATATCAAGATTAATTATTTGTGCTGCCAGAAATTTTAAATCTGACAGAGGGTTAAGAAACATATTCCTCCTTATATTACTTTTTTTTGAATATTTTTCTTTTCTTTTTTTTTTAAGTTTCATCAATATTTTTCTTAAAAAAAGAAATTAAACATAGCTTAAAAGAAAGGCATTTGACTCAATTCCTGTTCTCTCAAATTGATATCCCACAAATTGCTTTGCTACTAGTCCAGCAGATTCCCACTCTTCCTTATTCTTCTGAATGCAAGAATATATTCCCTAAATGTCTGGCTCTATCTTAGTTGTCTCTCCTGTTTCCATAATATACAAATAGTTCCCTGACATTGTTAACTGGCTTGGTGTATTTGCACTGAACTATAAGTAACTTTTTGGTGTCTTCCTCACTAGACATGGAAGGGGCTGTTTCTTATTTTAGGTAGTATAGTATAACCCTGCTTTCTCTAGCTGAGTGAACCTGTTTCCTCATCTGTGGAACTGGAATAAAAATAATAATGTTAATGATGATAATAATACCTTTGATTGTTTGTTGTGAACGTTAACTGAGAAGATCAAAGTAAAATAGTAAGTTAAGATATTGCCACATAGTACTTTAACTGAGTTGCTCCTTTTTATTTTTTCCTGTTGTTTTATCTCTAAAACCTAATATACAGTCATTTTGGAGATTTAAATATTTCTTTGAATGGAATTAAGATTTATTTTTAAAAATGTCACCATCTGTATGTTTTAGAGAAGGTTGAAAGTTAAAATTAAAGCATGCTGTTTATCCAGAAATAGTTGTCCAGTAGATTTTCATCCAGTAGTGACACTGACATTTCTGTTTGATGGGGTTGGGGTAATTTTTTTTTTTGTCTGTTCCAAAAATCTGTGTTCTTTCCACATAGCTTATATATAGTTAAAAGTATAAATGGAATGGTTACTATGTGCCAAGGACTGTTCCAAGTGCTTTATATTAATTTAGTTTTCATAAGAACTCTATGAACTAATTGCTGTTACTGCTATTTTTTGATGAGACAGCTGATGCACATAAGGATTATAAATTGCCTGATTATTTAGCTAGTAAGAAGCATAGTTGGGATTTGAATCTTAGACTTTTTTTTTTTTTTGAGCTGGAGTTTCTCTCTTGCCACCCAGGCTGGAGTGCAGTGGCGCAATCTCGGCTCACTACAACCTCCGTCTCCTAGGTTCAAGCAATTCTCCTGCCTCAGCCTCCCAACTAGCTGGGATTACAGGCACATGCCACCACACCTGACTAATTTTTGTATTTTTAGCAGAGACAGGGTTTCACCATGTTGGCCAGGCTGGTCTCAAACTCCTGACCTCAGATGATCCATTCCATTCGGCCTCCCAAAGTGCTGAGATTATAGGTGTGAGCCACTGTGCCCAGTAGATTGTATTCTTAACCTCTGTGTTCTAATGCTTTTGTTAGCCATACTCTGTCCTATTTGCCATATGCTTGTATGTAAGATATAGCTTATCTAAGGTAACTTTCTTGAAGAGTTTTAAGTTTGTTCACAGTGCTGAGCATATGGTAGAGAATACGTATTTTTGCTTGAATGCATTAAAGCATATAATGAGATTATAAAATTATAATTCATACAATGTAATTATTGTTTAATTCTTCTTGGCTTTGAGTAATAGCATTGTCTTATGAGTTATCTATAACTAACATTGGCTATTTTGAAGCAGTCTACTCTAAGACTATAAAAATTTGGGTAATGAAATTACTTCACAATCTATTTATATTTTTAAATTCAGTTTTTTCTTGCCAGTACTCACTTAAAAAAAAAAAATCTGTGTGTTTTATTTAGAGTTTTTCTTTTTTGGAGTTCCTCTGTTGAATTGTTTGTTGATTTGTTTGTGTTAAATGGTATTGTATTGTAATAGATAATTCAGTTCTTATAGAAGAAGCTTTAAATAATTTGGATATAATAGTCACGATAGTGAAGTCATATTGAGTTTGGCCTCTGAAACTTTTGAAATAGTAATGATCTTGAAATTTGCTTTGTTTTATGTCTTTTTCAGAATTCTCCACTTTACCAATACTTACAAGATCTGGGACACACAGACTTTGAAATATGTTCTTCCTTGTCACCAAAAACAGAAAAATGCACAACAGAAGGACAACAAAAGCCTCCTACAAGAGTCCTACCAAAAGTAAGAAAGCATGCTCATTCTTTTTGGCTGAATCTTTTCCACTTTCCCTTATTGGCTATTCAGATACTTCTTAAGCACTTCCATGTCCTTCCTTATACTGCCTAAGACTATTTCATCAATAGTACAAAACTTTCTGTTTAGATAAACATGAATCTTTCCTGCTTTGGAATATTTTGTAGGTGATTTATATCCAGTGAGGAAATTAATTTGGTAAAGAATTAAAATATATTATTTGTTTAAACATTGATGCTATCCAAGTGGAACTGGAAAAATACACTAAAACTTTAATGAGAACACAACTAATAGGAATCCTCTACTAACTGGATTTTTTCTCTTTAAATCTTTTTTTTAAAAAAACAGCATGCATTACAAGAAAGCAAATGGATATTTCTTAAACACAGTTTCAGGGGTATATAATGGAGTGAATATAACTTCTGGTGCCTTGTTTATCTATAGAATTACATGCTTTTATACAGTAAATATCTCATAGTCGATGTCCAGCATTGTCAGACTGAGATACTAGAAAAATCTCCATTAATTATGTTGTATAAAATGCATTTTCTAGATTTATTTATGTTCTGCAAGCCATGTTTACTAAAATAAGAAATGTACAGGCCAGGCACAGTAGCTCATGCCTGTAATCCCAATACTTTGGGAGGCCGAGGCGGGTGGATTGCCTGAGGTCAAGAGTTAGAGACCAGCCTGGCCAACCATAGTGAAACCTCTTCTCTACTAAAAGTACGAAAATTAGCTGGGCGTGGTGGCAGGCGCCTGTAATCCCAGCTACTCGGGAGGCTGAGGCAGGAGAATCACTTGAACCTGGGAGGCGGAGGTGACAGTGAGCTGAGATCGTGCCATTACATTCCAGCCTGGGCGACAAGAGCGAAATTCTGTCTCAAAAAAAAAAAAAAAACAGAAATTTACTCTATTTTTAGATGAAACAGCTGAAGCATAGGAGGATTATAAATTACTATAGGTTACTTAGCTTATAAAAGGTAGAGTTGGGATTAGAACCTGTAGTTTATGTCCAGAGTTTATGTTCTTAACCTCTGTGTACATTTCTAGTACATTTAATTTTAACTAAAAAAATTATAATTTAATAGAAAAAATATAACCAGATTTCCTCATTCCTTGAGCATTCTAGTTTAATCAGTGTTTTATCACTATTGAGAGGAGCATTTAAAGCTTTCAATTAGTCATTTACTCCACTGTGATAGGTAGGGAAACATGGATTGGCAGAAGGAGCCTTTCCCCAATCTTCTTACAAAAACACCTAATATGTGAGGTAACCAAGCTGGCCGATTTGCAACAGTCAAGTAAACACTAGAGATTTTTTTGACTAACACCCAGGAGGTAAATCAGAACCAGTTTTCCTAGTCCTCTGTTTATACCATTTCTTCCGTGTACTCCTTTTAAGTATGAATGTTCGTGGGAAGGGCTTTGAAAGCAAAACCTAGTAGGTATATATAATAGGCTATTTAATAAGCTTGGATTTGAGGTTACTTGGTAACACAAAACAAAGAATGGTCAGAGGATAGTCTTAGAACAGCAGATGGTCATTAACCTCTAAGATTTTGTTTTGTTTTGATACAAACTTGGGTTGTATAGGTATTATTGTCATTTATGACAAGTATTTTTATATATAGAAATGTTGTCACTAGTTTATAAATAAATCAAGTGAGAGTTTAAAATTGGATACCCTCAGAAATTGAAGCGTAAAAAAACATAGTCACACCATTAAACAACAACAGCAGCAACAACAACAACAACAAAACATAGTCAGAGGATGTTTTAAAAAATTACCAGACCAGGCACAATGGCTCATGTCTATAATCCCAGCACTTTGGGAGGCCAAGGCAGGAGGACCTCTTGATCCCAGGTGTTGGAGACCATCTGGGGCAATATAGCAAGACCTCATCTCAAAAAATTATCATGTCTAGAAAGTTTGTTTTGTCTTCATATTACACATTTATTTATTTATTTATTTAAGACAGAGTCTCGCTCTGTCACCAGGCTGGAATGCAGTGGCACAATCTTGGCTCACTGCAATCTCTGCCTCTCGGGTTCAAGAGATTCTCCTGCCTCAACCTCCCAAGTACCTGAGGTGCACACCACCATGCCCAGCTAATTTTTGTATTTTTTAGTAGAGACAGGGTTTCACCATGTTGGCCAGGATGGTCTCGGTCTCTTGACCTTGTGATCCACCTGCCTTGGCCTCCCAAAGTTCTGGAATTATAGGTGTGAGCCTCCACACCTGGCCTATTTATTTATTTATTTGTTTGTTTGTTTATTTATTTATTTATTAGAGACAGGGTCTTCCTCTGTCACCCAGGCTGGAGTGCAGTGATGTGATAACAGTTCACTGCAGCCTTCAGTTCTTGGGCTCAAGTGATCCTTCTACCTCCACCTCCCAAGTACCTGGGACCACAGACATGTGCCACCATGCCCAGCTAATTTTCTTTTTTGTAGAGATTTAAAAATTGCCACTCACTGTGTTCCCCAGGTTGGTCTCAAACTCCTGGCTTCAAGCAATCCTCCTGCCTTGGCCCTTCAAAGTCCTGGGATTATAGGTATGAGCCACTGCACCCAGCCATATTGCACATTTCTAAGACAATGTTTTAAACTGTAGGATCTATATTTTTCTAAAATGAATTTTTTTCCTTTTTTTTTTTTTTTTTTTTGAGATGGAGTCTCACTCTGTTGCCCAGGCTGGAGTACAATAGCACGATCTCAGCTCACTGCAGTCTCCACATCCTGGGTTGAAGCAATTATCCTGCCTCAGCCTCCCAAGTCGCTGGGATTACAGGCACAGGCCACCAAGCCCAGATAATTTTTCTATTTTTATTAGAGACGAGATTTTACCGTGTTGGCCAGGATGGTCTTGAACTCCTGACCTCAAGTGATCCATCTGCTTCGGCTTCCCAAAGTGCTGGGATTACAGGTGTGAGCCACTGTGCCTGGCCAATTTTTTTCTAAATTTGAAGACAGCTAAATTTTAGAATCTAGCTGTTGTATTGTTTAGCTCATTGTCAGAGAGTATATATTTAGAATAGCTCCCAAAATTCTGTTCAAGGAGTGAAGTATCAGTTATTTCCTTTGAAAAGCCATTTTTCTGAGTTCTTAATGAAAACATCCTTAACATTAATTGCCCTCTCTTTTTAAACTTTATTTTTGCATATAATTGTTAGTAGTTGTTAAGTAGTCTGCCCTGGTATTCTTACCATAAATATTCATTCTGTCTCTTTTTCTGGTTTCTTTTCCTGTGATTATTCTTAAATTCATTCCATAGAATTTTAGCAGCTGGCTTCTTACTGGCTTGGTGTCTTTTCTGGGAATCTCATATACTTTCTTGCCACTTATGTCCATTCTTCAGGCTTTGCTGAGTCCCAGATGCTTGTTAGACATTTTCATCTGCATGTGCCCCACAAAGCTCAGATTCAACTTGTCTAAAACAGGACTTTCCTCAGACACCCCCAAAACAAACAAAAAATGTTCTTGTTAATAGTCCCAAATCACTACCCTCTCAGTTGCCATACCATTTCAAATTGCATGGCATAGCTTTGGTCATCAAGTGATACATCAAGTCAGCTTCTATGTCTTTTAAATCTAACTCTTATTCATGATGATTTTTGTACTCATTACCTAATTTAAAGGCCTTTATTGTTATTTAGCTGGGTTATTAAGCATCATCTTTTTTTTTTTCAGACAGAACCTCACACTGTCACCTGGGCTGAATGGCACAATGTTGGCTCACTGCAACCTCTGCCTCCCCAGTTCAAGCAATTCTCCTGCCTCAGCCTCCCTAGTAGCTGGGATTACAGGTGCCTGCCACCATGCCTGGCTAATTTTTTTGTATTTTTAGTAGAGATAGGGTTTCACTATGTTGACAAGGCTGGGCTCAAACTTCTGACCCCATGATCTATCTGCCTCAGCCTCTTAAAGTGCAGGATTACAGGTGTGAGCCATGGTGCCCAGCCTTAAATATCCTCTTAATCATGCTTCTTGTCTACAGTCATTCCCTGGGGAGTATAGCCTCTGCACTGGTGCCAATTATTTTTCTTTATTATTTCGCTTCCTTGCATAAAAATCTTTGATAAGCTTCACAATGTACAGGATAATGTTCATATTATTATGGTGTATAAGACTAAGATCCTTTAAAACCTATCTCCATGTACCTTTTTAACTTCCTTACTAATCCCATCTTCTCTTGGGTCCTAACTGTCCTGGACTATGCCGCCATCCCCATGCCATGTGCTTTCATGACTCTTTCCTTCATCCTCTTCCCTTGACTGAAGTGTTCTTCCCTTCTTTTTTTTTTTTTTTTTTTTGAGACACAGTTTTGCTCTTGTTGCCCAGGCTGAAGTGCAATGGCGTGATCTCGGCTTACCACAACCTCCACCTCCCGAATTCAAGCAATTATCCTAATTATCCTGCCTCAGCCTCCCGAGTGGCTGGGATTATAGGCATGAGCTACCACCCCTGGCTAATTTTTAATTTTTAATAGAGATGGGGTTTCTCCATGTTGGTCAGGCGGGTCTCGAACTCCCAACCTCAGGTGATTAACCTGCCTTGGCCTCCCAAAGTGCTGGGATTACAGGCGTGATCCACTGCACCTGCCCCATTCTTCCCTTCTTTGTTGAATTTCTACTCATCTGTTAGGGCTCAGCTCCAGTGTTATCTCCTCTCTGAACTCCTCTTATACTTTTTCAGACTTTACATTGATTTGTAATTCTTTATATTGTCTCTTCTTCTATACTAAGTTCTTGAAAACAGCAGTTACATGTATTTATCTTTCTTCCCATGACCCTTTGCAGTACCTGGGATATAGTAATCTCTCAATGAATATAAACTCCACTTACTGGCATGCTCAAGGAATGGTCTATTAAGGTAAATTGAATTTTTGGTTGATTCAATAGTAAAGCTTTTATTTCAATATGTTACAGTTTTTCTAAAATGATCAAAGTATTTTTTTGACTTAGTGTTGTGGAGTGAAATGGTCTTAGTATTTCAGAACTTGTAACCACCCTATGGTTTTTCATTCTGAAATAAATACTACCGTCATGTTGACATAGATAGTACATAGTCTCCAAAATAAATGGGCTGCATCAGGAAGACTTCTGCCTGCTCTTTAGAAATTAGATTTTCAGGCCTCCTTCCAAATCTATAGAATCAGAATCTTTAGTTTGGGGGCCCAAGAATATGTTTCTAACTAAAGTCTCCAGGTGATTCTGATATGCAACAAAATTTAGGAACTAATAAGGAGGCTGAGACATATTGACAAAATATATAACCGGGACAATTTTTTTCTCCCTTTTCTGATAAAAATTCTGATTGATTGGAGGTAAGTAATTTGAAGTTTTTCTGCTGTTTGGGTATGCTTTAATAATCCTATACAATGTCATTCATCTCCTTCAGCAAGGCATCCTGTTAAAAGTGGCTGAAACCATCAAAAGTTGGATTTTTTTTTCTCAGTGCAATAAGAAAGATGACTTACTTCACAAGTTGGTAAGTGGTCACTACTTTTTTTTGTCTCATTATGATCAGCTAGGTCTGGAATGTGTGGTGTGGGAATGATTAAATTAACTAAGAAGAGCAAACTTGTTGCCTTCAAACTATAGACCTAATGGGACTTACTTTAATTGCAAATGGGCTTGTCCATTGTTCTCTTTATTTTGATCATATAATAGGATCACTCTAATACTAATTTTTTTTATTATTTTTGAGATGAAGCCTTGCTCTGTCACGAGGGCTGTAGTACAGTGGCACAGTCTTGGCTCACTGCAACTTCCACCTCCTGGGTTCAAGAGATTCTCCTGCCTTAGCTTCCCAAGTAGCTGGGATTGTAGGCATATGCCGCCACCACCACACCTGGCTAATTTTTGTATTTTAGTGGAGATGGGGTTTCACCATATTGGCTAGGCTGGTCTCGAACTCCTGACCTCAGGTGATCTGCCCACCTTGGCCTTTCAAAGTGCTGGGACTACAGGCATGAGCCACTGCACCCAGCCTCTATTTGTTTAAATGTGATACAAAATACAACTTTAAATTTTCTTTTGAGGCAGACTATATGCAGGGAAACACAGCTACCAAATGCTTAGGATTTGAAATCAAAATTCTTAATCTCTTTGGGCTTTGGTGTTCTCCCGTATATAATGGAGAGGAGGATGATAAGGTACTTCACAGGGTTACTATGAGAATTCACCTGTCTGCCCTAACAGTGCTACCTCATCTCTCACCTCTCTACTGTGTAATACTCTGCAAACAATCTATTAATAATATCATCTAATCTCAGACAACTCACACTTCCTCAAATTAGAAAGGCTTTTATCCTGTATCATCCCACTTCTCCAACTCCTTTGTCTGGTCAATTCTTGTTCTTCAAAACTTAGCTCAGGCTTCATCTCTTTTACTTTCTCTGACTTTATTACAGGCTTGGTCCCTTTATGCCATTTTCACAGCACTCTGGGTGTATTTCATCACACTCCTTTGCATGTTATATTGCAACTGTTTACTTTTTGGGACTTTAGGGATAGAGACTTATATATCTTGTTCATTTAGTGTCTTCAGTGTCAAGCATGGTACCTGGCTTATAGAAGGTATTCCTTGATAGATGAGCAGAAGGAAGAGAGGGAGGAATAAATGAGCTGGTATATGTGAAGGCATTTTGTAAACTATAAAGTACTATGCAAATGTTAGTGTGATTTTACATTACATTCCTTAATGTATTTTTGAATATCTGAATATCTATTTTTAGGAGGCTTTGATCCTGCTGATAAAATTCTTAAATATTGGCTATACTGTTACAGTTTCAGGGACAGCATTTTTTATGTTATAGTATTATATTTTTCATGTTGTGCCCTAGCAACTTAATTAATTAGGCTTAACTAGACAGGTTTGTTAATCTGTAATTACTTTACATCTTGTTATTAAAAATTTATATTTACGTCTGATGGCTCAGTAATGTCTACCTCAATCTTTATTGTTTCACATGTCCAATGAAAATAAAATCCATCTATCACACTGAAGGTAGATTCGACTGTTGTTTCTTCTTGAAATATCTTCTGAAAATAAACACCACTAAATTTTACTAGTACATTAGGAGCTTAGCGTTTAATTCAATATTATATATGTATTAATACCTCTTTTCTGGTATTTTAATGGCAAGGATATTGGATTCCGACTCGACTCATTGCATACCATCCTGCAACAGGAAGTCCTGTTACAAGAGGATGTGGAGCTGATTGAGCTACTTGATCCCAGTATCCTGTCTGCAGGACAATCTCAACAACAGGAAAATGGACACCTTCCAACACTTTGCTCCCTGGCAACCCCTAATATTTGGTACTGTCCAAAAAACATCTATTCTTTGAATGCTTACATTCAGAGTATTAGCAGAGGAAATCCATCGTCATGCTCTCCATTGTAAAGGCATAAACATTCCATACATTTAGCAGTAGAATTAAAGTAATGATATGGGAAAAAAAAGAAGTGCCTTTCTAAAGTAAATGCTATTTAAAGTGAAGCTAGGAAAAAATCCAATTTGGTTATTATATACTTCCAACTCATTAAAGTTAGTTCTGTGCTCAGCAACCTAGCAAATGGGCATAACAAGTGCTGAAAAGTTACTCTGCCAGGTGCAGTGGCTCATGCCTGTAATCCCAATACTTTGGGAGGTCGAGGTGGTAGGAATGCTTAAGTCCAATAGTTTGAGACTGGTCTGGTCAACATAGCAAAACTCCATCTCTACAAAACATTAAAAAATGAGTTCGGATATGGTAGCATATGCCTGTAGTCCTAACTACCTGGGAGACTGATGTGGGAGGATCACTTGAGCCCAGCAGCTGGAGGGTGCAGCGAGCCATGATCACACCACTTCACTCCAACCTGAGCAACAAGAGCGAGAACCTGTCTCTAAGTGAAAAAAAAAAAAAAAAAGAATTTCTTTTACCCATAACACCTATGCATAAGTTCATGCAAACCTATTCTTCTTTATGTTTCTTCATAATTAATAGGTTTTATCATAACCATATTGTAGACACCAAGAATAGGATGGGACATGGAAGTAGACAGTTGATTCTGACTGTGTTGGCTGAGAAAAGATCATAGGGAACATGATTCGATGATTCAGACCGTCCTAGAACTTTTCAACCTCTTGAACTATTTGGGTCTAGAGCAGAAGTCTCAATAATCTATTAAAAAAAAAAAAGAATGTGTAACAAAAAGGGATTTGATGTCTTCTTTCTGTTAAAGTACTTTATTAAATTTGACATAGAAGGGAGGAATGAGTCAAGAAATGCACTAGATCACTACTCAAACTATTCAAGTTATATAGGCAGTAACATTCATTGATGTTAAGATTCTGGATTTATGCCTTCCCTGTCACACTGGCAAATGCTTCATTCTACAGTCACTCAGATATGATCATGCAGAAGTAAAGCATCTTATTCTTCAAAAATATGAGAATTTAAGGAGCTGACAGAAGCAACCATAGGTTTTTATTTTCTTTTATTTGGTTTTTATGAATTTACTACTTTACTATTTCCTTTAACCACAAATATAACCAAGCAACTATGAGACCTATAAATGATTTTAGAGTTTACTATTAATATATAAAAATATATGATGTGATTTTGCTTTATGGTATTACCCGTATAATTTAA
This sequence comes from Plecturocebus donacophilus, assembly GCA_004027715.1. Lineage (NCBI taxonomy): Eukaryota > Metazoa > Chordata > Mammalia > Primates > Pitheciidae > Plecturocebus > Plecturocebus donacophilus. The sequence continues at coordinate 23,405 of PVKP010016349.1, forward strand.
AAAGTAAAGGATTCTAAAAGAAATTAGGGCAAATGTTTATTTACTTATTTTTTGAGACAGGGTCTCACTCTGTTGCTTAGGCTGGAGTACAGAGGTATAATCTCAACTCACTGCAGCCTCGGCCTCCTAGACTCAAGTGATCCTCCCGCCCTAGCCTCCCAAATACCTGAGACTATAGGAGCATGCCACCACACCTGGCTAATTTTTGTATTTTTTGTAGAGACAGCATTTTCCCATGTTGCCCAGGCTGGTCTTGAACTCCTGTACTCAAGTGATCTGCCTGCCTCAGCCTCCCAAAGTGCTGGGATTACAGGCATGAGCCCCTATATCTGGCCAGGGAAAATATTTAATAAGAAACATTCTTGCATGTGATTTTCTTTGCAATATGACTATAACTCTTTCCAAAGATGTTTTTCAGCTATTTTCAGACACATCCCCCTTATCCTCCCTTCTTTCTTTTCTTTTTTTTTTTTCTGAGACAAGGTCTTGCTTTGTCACCCAGCTAGAGTGCAGCGGTGTGATCTTGACTCACTGCAGCCTGCTCAAGTGATCCTCCCGCCCCAGCCTCCTGAGTAGTTGGGTCTATGGATGCATGCCACCACACCTGGCTAATTTTTGAATTTTTTTCAGAGACAGGGTCCCAGTGTGTTGCCCAGGCTGGTCTCGAACTCCTGGGCTCAAGTGATCCTCCTACATCTGCCTCTCAAAGTGCTAAGATTACAGGTGTGAGCCACTGTGCCTGGCCTCCTCTTATATATACACATTTTCACCAGAGCATTCATTGCTTTAAAGATGTATTTTGGTCTATTAGATTTGTAATTGACATGAATGTTAAAATGTGTACATATTTTTATTTCAATTGAAGCAATATAAAAGTACAAAGCTTGTCCATATCATGGCCTGTGATAAGTATGTATATTGCAAATTAATAATGATTATTTAAAATTGAGAACTTTATTCAAACAATTACTTATCAAGTAGATATCATTTCTAATTGGAAAAATGTGTACATATTATTGATGTAGTATGTGTTTCTATACAAATAAAGTTTGATTTTAAGAAAAAGGGATTTATAATATCTCTGAAACAGTATTTTTACTTTTAGATCTATAAAATTGGATTTTAAAATCTCTAATTTGCTTTTTAGGTTAAGTATTCCATATTTTTTATATTTTTTTTAAAAAGTGGTTTCAGAAGACACCTATTTTTGTATTTATTATCATTTTTATTTTATAAAGAGAAATGTAACAATTGCTTTGAGGTCACAGAAGAGGGGTTGGCTAGAATTAGAAGCAACTGTTTCAAGCTTTTGGTAAAATCTTCACTGAAGACTTGGTGTCAGAGGAAGGTTTGGAGGATTGGGTTTTGGTATTAAATATAAGATGACACCAGGCAAAAAGGAAAGAGAAGGAAGAGGTATTTTGGTTTACATTGCTTGGAGTTGAGGGCTGGGATGCTGATCTGAGTTAAGACATGATCTGGGCCAGCTTCTAAAGGATCACATAGACTGAGCTGATGAAGTTTGATTTTATCCTGCAGGCAATGGGTGGTATTTCCAGTCTGGAGACCAGATATTTAGGCCTTTTGTTGGTGTTGCCCAGCATTCAGTTACCACCTATACAGAAGTTCTCTGAGTTTCTTTTGTGAAATCAGCTTTACCTGATTCCAGAAGACACCTGTTTCTAATGTTCTTTCTAAACTTATCAGCTTAGATGTTAATACCTAACCCCTATTGTCTAGTTGCGAGGTATTTTAAGAATCTTTCGCATCACCTTCTTAAATGTTGTATTTTTTTAAGTTATGCTTTACAAAGAGACTAGCATTTTATCTATTTAGTAAACCTAAATTTAAATTTTGTTTTTACTGATTAAAGTAACTCACATTTCTTTCTCTAATCTGATGGCTATCATTTTCTTCCTTTCTTGTTCCCAGGGATGTCTCAATGCTATTTGCCTTCTTTAGCTTGCTTGTTATGCTTCCCACTTGGTGGATTGTGTCTTCCTGGCTGGTATGGGGAGTGATTCTATTTGTGTATTTGGTCATAAGAGCTTTGAGACTATGGAGGACAGCCAAACTACAAATGACCCTAAAAAAACACAGTGTTCGTTTGGAAGATATGGCCACAAACAGCCGAGCTTTTACTAACCTCGTGAGAAAAGCTTTACGTCTCATTCAAGAAACTGAAGTGATTTCCAGAGGATTTACACTGTGAGTTCATTTTTTATTTTATTTCTTAAATGATTATTTTCTACTTTATAAAGGAGAATATTTATTACCTATTTTTATTTTTGTGTTGCATTTATAGGAAAAAAGTGCTTTTCTCTTTAGTGTTTACTAAAGTCAATTAACTGCTAAGTAAAGGAATAAATATTTTATGTGCTAGATTTAATACGTAGTATGATTCTGCTTATCTACTTTGAGAAACTAAAGTACTTTGGAGGTCATGAGTATTTCTGTATGTTACCATGTGATGAGTATATGAGATAATCTATAGAGAGTGTCTAATACTGAACCTAACATGCAATAGTTACCCAGTAAATGCTTGCTCCCTTTACTCCCTTTCAAATGCCTTTTTTATGATAAATATTTCTGCTATAAATTCATTTTGAAAACTCATGACATGTACTAATAACTGTTTAGGTAAATTTTAGCAGATATTACGGCACTGATACTCTCCGACTATCATGCAAATAGTGATGTTTCCCATTCTCACAGGAAATTAAATATTCACCAACCTAGCTGTAAGTATATTAAGCTGTAGGATATACTGGCTACTTAATCTATTATTAAAGGAAAGATTACATTTATTGAGCACCAACTATGTTCCATATACTATGCTAGTCACTTTTGCATACAACTAAAGGGATAGAATTATAAATGGTAAATATTCATTTCCATTCCATCTGATTCTAAAGCCTGCTTGCAGTACACTGGACACCTACCAAACACTAACAGATGGCAGTTGTGTGCTAGTATATTTAATAATTTATATAACCTATATAACTTTTGCAATCTATAGGTGGGAGAAAGTAAGTATATGGTAAAGAACATTCATAGCTCTCAATTCGTTGTATCTAGAAAATCATGAAAAAAGGGAATGAAGAACCTCTGGTAGTCATCACATCCTTCACTCTGTTCTGCTCTAGAATACTACACAATCTTGACTTAAACATTGTTTCTAGAAAATCATGGAACAGAGAAATGGAAGAATCCCAGTAGTTATCTTGTTCTTTACTCTTTTGTGTTCTGCACACAATTCCAAGACATAAGATGGATTTTCTAATTTCTCTTTCATCTCAAAGTATAAAAGTCTGCCAGGTGCAATGGCTCACATCTAATCCCAGCACTTTGGGAGGTTGAGGCATACGGATCACTTGAGCCCAGGAGTTCAAGAGTAGCCTAGGCAACCTAGTGAGGCCCCATCTCTACAAATAATAAAAAAATTAGTCAGACGTGGTGGCATGCACTTGTAGTCCCAGCTACTCAGGAGGCTGAGGCATGAGGATTGCTTGAACCCAGGAGGTTAAGGCTGCAGTGAGGTGAGATTGCTCCCCTGCATTCCAGCTTGGGCAACAGAAATAGAGACAACAGATTCCGTCTAGGCTGGGCAACAGACTTGATCTCAAAAAAACAGTATAAAAGTCCTTAGCATCTGTTGATTTTTGTCCTTCCATTAGTTTAAGTCTACTTCTTATTGACTTAAAGGATAGCACACTTTAAGTTGTTTGAATGTCAAATTTTAAAAGTTTAAAAAAATCACACTTAAGTAATAGTCCCTTTTTATTTTATTGAGAGGACTGACTGGTTAAACAAAGTGGCTTTGTGTTCAACTAATGGTTAGGCATGTATAGAGGATTCTGTGTTTGTGTCATTTTCCAACTTTACCTATACCCGTGGAATTTGCATGAAGAGGTAAAGTGGGCCAGTTAGACATGATTTACCTCCAGATTATGCCTTCTACCCATTCAGATGACAGACAGGGAGAAAACATTTTGGAAGAAATTCTGCTTCTTTTGTCTCTATCTAACTGGATAATGGGTTGAAAAATGAGGAATAATAAATCTTGAATCTTAATTTTTTAGACATTTTCAAAATTAGTTTTTAAAACTGATTTCGCAAAATGGAGCACAAGCAGTAGTGCCATATATTGGAATCATGAATGCTTTTTTGTTTCTGCCTCAAATTGTTTTCTCTAGCAAATAATTGAAACCTTTTTTGCCTTCATTCCCTTGTCTTAGCATAAACCTGTCAGTCATCATCCTCTCCTTTTTATCGATTTTTTAAAATTTGCTTTTTATAGATTTTTAATGCCTGAATACATTTTAGTGTGGTTTAACATTTTTAAAGTTTTGAGTTAAGTGTCTTGTTTTATAGCTTTATGGTTATAGTATAAGGAATTTACAAATGCCAATATTTTGTTTTACTGTTGGGAAAGATTACTGCTTAGGTGAAAAAAATTATCTGATAACCAGGTATTTACTCATGCATACTATAAGTTATGAAATATAATACATTGTATGTCATTTTTACAAATTAGATACTCCCCATTACTCTTACGGGAAGTGCCATCAAATGTGCTTCCTCTTGAACAACTTTGAAAGTAGCTATGCTACTATGTAGTAACACTTACTTTGCCTTTCTACTTGCATTCCCCTGTTGGCCACTGGTCCTGTTATCTTTCCACGTCCCCTACTTCATTTTGAGTAGGTAAGTGCCAGTGGCAGCAGGTGGGTAAGTAATTTTGCCCTACTTTTATGAACGTACAGAACGTATTTCTATACAGTATTTTTTCTGTACAAGTGACCAAAATATGATCAGTAACATATGTAATGAACATATGTGAATGTATGTTAAGAATTTGAAAGTGTTGATAATTAAGGGCTTTATATTTCTTATGGATGTAGGTCTTGAAAACTGAATGTAAAATAGCTCCTCTCTAATATATTTTAGCAAGCAGGGTGTCTATGTAAAAAGGATGTGAATTCTTAATAAATATTTCTACATTTCTGTTATATCTCAGCTAGAATCCATTGTTTCCCCACATCAGAGGAAGCCTTTGCTCTTTGAGATTTTAATTTTTTATTTGTCCTTTTTTTTCAGTGGCTGTCTCTCTCTATATATATTCACAGAAATGACTGTTTTATGAGACCTGAGTTGGCATAATCATTTTCTAGTGAAAATCATGAAAGAGGAATTTGTTTTCTACATTTAATAGAATTGTGGATTTAGGAAACAAAAAACTTTAGGACACCTGTACAGTTGTATCACATTTTACTTTTCAAGTTTGCTTGACAGGGTCAGTGCTGCTTGCCCATTTAATAAAGCTGGACAGCATCCAAATCAGCATCTCATCGGTCTTCGGAAAGCTGTCTACCGAACTGTAAGAGCCAACTTCCAAGCAGCAAGGCTAGCTACCCTATATATGCTGAAAAAATATCCTTTTCTGTTTATATATGAAAATAAGCAATGTTTCTGGAGTCCTGGTATTATAGATGATACTATAGCTGTATCCTGTGAAAGTTTACTGTAAAGTGAGATTGGCTATTTTGAAGCTAATTTCCATCATCACTTCTATGTTAAAACTGGAAATGCATTCCTGGGGGAATGACAATAGCAGACAGGAAGCAATTCTGCTCTTGTGTGGCTGCTTTAAAAACAAGGAAAAAACTTGAAGTCTCTTCCTTTAGTCATCCAAAGAATGAAGTCAAAAGAGCCTGGCTTTGCTAGGTCTGACATTTTTAAAAAATTTCTTAACATGGCAGATTTGCATCATGGCATGTTAATAAACTGGCAACTAGAAATCCTTCCCTTTTCAAAAAAAAAAAACAGGTTCTAGAAGCAGAATGGCTAAGTTCAAACACTGGCTATCAGTGGAGTTATCAGTAACCTTAAGCAAGTTTCTTAACCTCTCTGTACCTTGTTTTACTCATGTTTAAGATGGCAGTAATAACATGATCTTCCTTATTGAATTTTTGTTAGAATCAAATGAGTTAATGCATCTAAAGTGATCAGACAGCATCTAGCATTATATAGTAAGCACTCAGAGACTACATGACAGTAAGTCTGTCGCTTAAACTTATTAAAATAGGAAATTAGTTCTATTAGCCAGAAAATAAAGGCATATAAGAGCTTTATGTTAGTAAAGACATGTAGATAAGTTAAATTCTGACTAAATAGAAGGCAAAAAGACAACTTTGCCACTTCAGGATGCTGAGTATTGCAGCACTGATAAATATAATAAAGTTTACAGGGTGCTTTATGTTCTATCATATCCTTATACATCCCTTTATAGCTAGATTTTCTTATCTCCATTTTATGAGAAAACCAAAATAGAGGTTAAGTGACTTGTGTGGTATCATACAACTACTAACAGATGAAGTTGTGTCTTGACTGTAGGACTTATGACTTAAAACCATTTCTCTCTGTCTCTCTCTTTCTATATAAGTATATGGAAATTTCATATACATATCAAGTATATAGATTTATATATATCTACATACACATAAAATGGAGACACACACACACACACATATAATGTGTGTGTATAATGGAGAGGAAGCATTTTAATTTTTAGCAAGAACTTGCCCATTTTGTTCCCCCATTGCCTAAGTGCTGGCCTGCTATAGGTCAATCATTCTTCCAGGTGCTAGGAAAACTGAGTAAAAACATGTACTACTTACTTCTAAAGACTTTTGAATGTGATCAATAAAGAAATTAGTATTCATAATATGATATAAGTGCCATGGGTGCCTTCCAACATAGCAGGGCAACATACCTGACTTATGGGGTCAGAGAAGGCTTTCAGGGAGGTGACACCTAAGTTGAGCTTCAGAGAATGAATAGGAGTTGGCCATGAGGATTATAAGGGTCTGCATTCCAGGTAGAAAGAAGGAAAAACATATGGAAAGAAATAGAGATATGACAGTGTGGCATGTGAACTGTTGGTCATTCAGTCAATATTAATTGAGCACAGACTGCCAGGCATTATGCTAATCACTAGACATACAGTGATAAACATAATAGACATGATCCCTGCCTTACGGAGCTTGTAGTTCAATATGGAGTAGGGAGTGAGAGTACTAGCCTATTAAAGACTACAGATTATATGAGTTCTTTGTGCCAGTCATTTTTCTGGAAACTGGGGACCTAGCAGTGAAAAAGATAGACAAGATTCTTATTCTCATGGAGCTTACCTGATAGTAGATAAAATAATCAATAAAACACGTTCTGGGTGCAGTGGCTTATGCCTGTAACCCTAGCACTTTCAGAAGCTGAGACAGGAGGATTACTTGAGCCCAGGAGTTCAAGACCAGCCTGGAAAACATAGTGAGACCCTGTCTCTACCCCCCTCCCCAAAAATTATTTTAAATTAGTTGTGTGGTGGCACACACGCACACACCTACACTTCCAGCTACTTGAATGGGTGAGACAGCAGTATTCCTTGAGCCCCAAAGGTCAAGGCTGCAGTAAGCTCTGTTTGTGCCACTGCACTCCAGCCTGGTCAACAGAGTGAGAGCCTATCTCAAATAAATAAATAAGTAAAATAAATAAATAAATAGATAAAATAATAAATGGACAGATGGAATTTTTCAGATAAAATAGTTACTATAAAGAAAAAACCCAGGGGAATAGGATAGAGAATGACTGGTGGAGTGCTGCTTTTTATTAGATGGTAAGGGAAGGCCTCACTGAGGAGCTGGCATTTAAACTGAGGTTTGCATGATGAGAAAGAGCTGGGGGAAGAGTATGCCAGTTAGATAGACCAGTGAGTATAAAGATCTTGTGGCAGGGATGAATTCAGCATGATTGGAATATAGAAAGAAGGCCATCATGAGTTTAGCATGCTAAATTGGAGGTTAGAGTATGAAATGAGACTCAGAGGTAGCCTGGGACCAGATCATATTCTCCATACAAGAAACCTTAATAAATTAAACTAAAAAAGAATCCACCAATCATTTTCAGAAGACCAGTAGGATATGTAAACCTGTCTGGGCGCAGTGGCTCATGCCTGTAATCCCAGCACTTTGGGAGGCTGAGGCAGGTGGATCACCTGAGGTCGTGAGTTTGACACCAGCCTGACCAACATGGAAAAACCCCGTCTCTACTAAAAATACAAAAAATTAGCCAGGTGTGGTGGCATATGCCTCTAATCCCAGCTACTCGGGAGGCTGAGGCAGGAGAATCGCTTGAAATCAGGAGGCAGAGGTTGCAGTGAGCCAAGTTCCCACCATTGCACTCCAGCCTGAGCAACAAGAGCAAAACTACGTCTAAAAAAAAAAAAAAGATAATGTAAACCCTTGTTTGCCTGATCAAAGTAAAGAGCAGGAATATACAAGATTAGTAATGAGAACACAGTGGTAACCATGGATGTGGAAGACATTAAAATAACTGTAAGGAATAATGTGCAACTCCACAGCAGCAACTTTGAAAATATAGGCAAAAATGGTTCTTTTTGTTTCTTTTGAGACAGGGTCGTTCCTGCTCTGTCACCCACAGTGGAGTGTGGTGGCATGATCACAGCTCACTGTAGCCTCATGCAATCTTCCTGCCTTAGCCTCCTGAGTAGCTGGGACCAAGGCACATGCTACCACACCTGACTAATTATTTTGCATTTTGTAGAGACAGGATTTCACCATTTTGCCCAGATTGGTCTCGAACTCCTGGGCTCAAAGGATTCTCTTGCCTCAGCCACCCGCAGTGCTGGGATTATTATAGGCATGAGCCACTGAGCCCAGCCTCATTTCTTATCAAAATAAAAATCTGCAAAATTGACATAGGAAGAATTTTAAAACTTGAAGAGATTGGACATAGGATAAAGAATACTCGGTTTTAAAAAGAAAATACCTGGTTTCTATGTAGACAGTGGAAAGCATGAAACTATTTTTTAAAACAATAGTATAGTTCTTAATGCTCTACTGTGGATCTCCAAATTATATTAAGTGAAAAAAAAGCCGAAAAGTGCATGGATCGGTGTTTATTGTATCCTTCAATTTGTGCATAAAAGGGACTGTGTGATTATACAGTGATAAATGTGTATGTTTGTTTACATGCACGTATATATACCTACATGTCTCCAGATACACATTTATATTTGAATTTGCTTTTATATATGTATATATGTATAAAAAAATCTTAGAAGGTACTGGTGACAGGAATTGCCTTTCCATTTGGATAGTGGAACTACATGGCTAAGGAATAGAGGCAGAAAGTAGTTTTTGCTGTATCCCTTAATACCTTGTGATTTTTGAATTCTGTGAATATATTACCTATTCAAAAACAAAGTGAATGTAAAATTTTTTAACTACCAGATCCAGATGATTTTAAAGTTTAAAAAAATTTCAGACTGTAGAAAATATTAGAAAGTTTATCTGTGTCATTTTACTTATGAAAATACTATAATCTCAGTACCAAATCATGTTGTATTACAAAAAATAAAAACCAGCTTATTACAAAGAATATAGACCAGTCTCACACATGGGGATACAAAATGTTTAAATAGAATATTTATAAATTTAATATTGGTTTGTATCAAAAGATTATTATAGTATAACCAAATAGGAATATGCTGGAAATGCAAGGACGATTCACCATCAAGAATTATATGGATATAATTATTTAGAAAAACAACTAAAGGGAAAAATCATTGTTGATTTTGAAGCGTCTGTAAGGATGAGGGCAGAGGAAACCTAATAGTAATTTATAGAACAGGCCTAGTGCCACTTATATCAGTCTGTGTATTTCAGAGACTGTTCAACTAATGATTTCCTGCAGTATGCAGACTGAGAAGAAAAGAATATTTGCTATAGTATAGTGAGGGCCCTGAACCATGACACAATAAAGTGCACAATGCATCTTCAAAAGGTAGGTGTCAAAAATAACAGAGCTGGGTGCAATGACTCATGCCTATAATCCCAGCGCTTTGGGAGGCCAAGGCGGGCGTACCACTTGAGGCCAAGAGTTCAAGATCAGCCTGGCCAACATGGCAAAACACCATCTCTACAAAAAATACAAAAATTAGCTGGGTGTGGTGGCACATGCCTGTAATCCCAGCTACTCAGGAGGCTGAGACATGAGAACTGCTTGAACATGAGAGGCAGAGGTTGCAGTGAGCCAAGCTGGTGCCACTGCACTCCAGCCTGGGTGACGGAGCAAGACTCCATCTCAAATAAATAAACAAATAAATACCACTTTCACACTTTTGAAGAGTTGAACTTTTAATATTTTAGACATTAAAAATTGTATTCACAAGTATTCTCAAAGATATCTGAGGTGTTATGTTAATATGTGGGATATTTAAAATTAATTTTTATTTAAAAACTGCTGTAAATCTCCTCATGCAAAATTTCAGAATACAGAATAATAAATGTGATCTAGGACAATTTCACCGTATCTTTTATGCTTTCATGAAAAGGCTTTGTTGATTGCCTTAACCTAATTTAACCTACCCCCTGAACTCTGAGAGTGACAATGTAACCAACTACATCTGTGTGGTGCCTTTTAAGGAACTGGGACTTGGACTTAGTGAAGAGCAGATTTCAGAAGAGGAAGCGCATAATTTTACAGATGGCTTCAGCCTGCCTGCATTGAAGGTAATCCATCTGTGGAAGGGAAGGGCTGAAGAAAAGATATGCACTTGGATTGTGTCTGTGCTTTCTGAATGTGAATGCTGCACTTGTTCCCCTCATTGTTTGCTGCATACCATCATCATAAATGCCCTGGTGATGGTTATAACGCTGTCTTTAAGAGCCAAGAGCATCATAAAGATCAGAAGAGGAGATCCATATATTTTGATGTCCAAATACTTAAAATGCTTAATATATAAGACATGCCTTAAATTAGAGTTTGGAGATAAGTTAATTTACTTTAATTGGAGACCAATATGAGGGATTTTATAACTAGCCATTTGTTTCAACAAATATGGATATCTCCAAAATTCTTAAGATGTTTTTTTCATACATTAAAAGCCACACGAAAGATTACATTTAGCTACATAAAAATTAAACTTTTGGGCTGGCCTGGTGACTCACACTTGTAATCCCAGCACTTTGGCAGGCCAAGGCGGGTGGATCACCTGGGGTCAGGAATTTGAGACAGACCAGCCTGGCCAACATGGTGAAACCCCATCTCTAACAAAAATACAAAAAATTAGCTGGGCGTGGTGGCAGACGCCTGTAATCCCAACTACTTGGGAGGCTGAGGCAGGAAAACCCAGGAGGCAGAGGTTACAGTGAGCTGAGACCACACCATTGTATTCCAGCATGGGTGACAAGAACAAAACTCCATCTCAAAAAAAAAAAAAAATTAAACTTTTGACTTCAAATAATACATACTTTACATGCAAACAAGCTCAAGAAAAATTGCAGTGATTTATTTATGTTTGTTTGTTTGTTTGAGACTGAGTCTCATTCTGTCACCCAAGCTGGAATGCAGTGGCGCGATCTCGGCTCACTGCAACCTCCACCTTCTCTTCAGGAGATTCTCCTGCCTCAGCCTCCTGAGTAGCTGGGATTACAGGCGCCTACCACCGTGCCCGGCTGATTTTTTGTATTTTTAGTAGAGACGTGGTTTCACCATGTTGGCCAGGATGATTTCGAACTCCTGACCTCAGGTGATCTGCCCGCCTCGCCCTCCCAAAGTGCTGGGATTACAGGCATGAGACACCGTGCCCAGCTGCAATGATTTATAACAAAGGGTTTTAATTATTTCTATATACAGAGCACTCAATAAGGTATCTGAGACCTGTAGAAGATAAATCAGGTGCATGAACTGACAGTTCACAAAAAGCAGAAACACAGGCTAGTCCCAGGGAGGTTGTATTTTACATCAAATTGATCACAACCAGTTGTAGATTTCTTTGTTCCTTCTTCACTCCTGCTGCTTCATTTGACTAGCCTAAAAAGAAAAAAAAAAGAAGAAATACAAATGGCTAATAAATATGATAAAATGTTTCATCTTCGTAATGAAAGAACACAAATAAAAATAATAAGCTGACCATTTTGCCAAGGATACTGAAAGTTGGTAATTTCATTATCATTGAAGATTGAGGGAGACCTTACACACCAGTGGTGAAAGTATAAACTGGTTCATTTTAGCAGTGAATGCCAATCTTCTTACAAGTGTGTAAGCGAAATTGCTTTATTCTAGCAGTTTTAATTTGCCCGTACAGATTTATCTGAGAAAGTAACCAAAAATATACCCAAAGTATGTTCATGACATTACTATAGCAGCCAACACTGGGAACAAATTAAAAGTTCAATAATATGGAATTGGTAATGATTTGTGTTACATACATGTAATGAACTGTTTTAGAGTTAATAGTAGAAAAAGATTGATGAAAAATAATAGCACAGAAAGGATTTAAAGCTAATTATAAAAGCATTGCATGAGGTACTTCTAGTAGGTGTTTTTTTGTTTGTTTTTCTTTCTCTTTTTCTTTCTTTTTTTTTTTTTTTGAGATAGGATCTCATTCTGTCACCCAGGCTGGAGTACAGTGGCTCAGTCACAATTCACTGCAGGCTCAGCCTCCCTGGGCTCAGATGATCCTTCCCACCTCAGCCTCCCAAGTAGCTGGGATTACAGGCACATGCCACCACACCCAGTTAATTTTTGTAGAGACAGGGTTTTGCCTTGTTGCCCAGACTAGTCTCAAACTCCTGAGGTCAAACGATTTGCCCATCAGCCTTCCAAATTTTTGGGATAACAGGTGTGAGCCACCATGTCCAGCCTCCAGTAGTATTTTTAAGACATTAATCCAAGTGTCTTAAGTTCCTTTTCAGTATTTAGTAAGCTCACCTTAGATGTTTCTTTATTTTTAGTCTTTAAAACTTCCCTTGATACCATCAAAGTTAGTACACATATTGTTGATAGCATTTATCAAGATCCATTTTGTTTTGAAACTGTATTGACTTCCATATCTTTTACATTTTCTAAATCAATATAAAAGTTCTAATTATCTTGTTTGTTTTCTTTCTTTCCTGTTACTTAAAATGTGCTTTGACTTACTCCTACTCTCAATTCTAACCCATCTCAATAAATGGCACCACACAGCTTAAACTGGAAACCTGGATACCATCTTTCTTATCCCTCTTTTTGCCCACTCACATCCAGTCTGTCAGCAGGTTCTTATGTCACTTCTACCTTGAAAATGTATTTTAAACCTGTCCACTTTTTTCTCTATCCCCTTCTCACCATCCTAGTCCCCGCCACCATCATTTCTTCCTTAGGCTGCTGCAGTACTTTCCTCAGTTCTTGCAAGTTCTTTGTTTCAGAATGCAATTTGACATGTAAAGAGCCTTTTAAATGATTTATCCTTTGAATTTGTAATTCCCCTTCTGCAAACTGCAGGAAATTATTCTAAACATAGTCAAGCTTTATATACCAAGTTGCTTATTCACTTTGTGTTTATAATAGTGCACAATGGAACACTGCCTGAAAGCTCAACAATAGAGGAATGCTGTGTGAGTCATGCTAAAAGCCACATGGTAAACCATTGTGTAGCAGCTACAGCTTGCTTGTGAAAATTCTATAAAAATTTGGAGAAACATCTGTTGTCAGTGAAACAATCAGGATACATAAGTATATATGCAGCATGGCCACAACTCTGTTTAAAAAAAAAAGAGAGAAAATACCAAGATATTAATAGCTACTCTTTGGGGTGATGGGACTATAAGTAAATGCACTCCCTTTCAAATTCAAGATCCTGATCATCCTTTATTCTTTAAGGAAAATAAAGATTTTTTCAAAGTACAATTTAAGAGATTCTCAATATGAAGAATTGAGCAGATCCTGGATTTATATTTTAGCCCTGACTGACTAGTCATTTGCCTTTGAATAAGTTATCCTTTGAACTTATTTTACCTGTGAAAAGGAGTTACCGTGCTGCCTTATAAGATGTTAGATTAAATGAGAAGACATATTAAATACCTAGAACAGGGCTTGTCATATAATGAGTACCCCCAAATGGTGATAGCTGTTATTCTCTAAGAAAGACTTGGAGAAACAATTACAGTATTTCATTTCCTTATAAATTACTGTTTGTTAATTCATCAAGATGCCTTGGAAATTTCTTTGCTTCTTTACGCTGTTGACATACTGGTTTTAAAAGTGTATTAAAGCCTGAATTGTACTCTAGCTTAAGTATAAGCAGCAAAGAGAAGTTGTGGACCCTGTGGAGTCAGATTTTCCAGGCTTCACTCTAGCTCCATCATTTGACTACTGATGTGGTTCTGAGCAAATCGTTGTTTCTGTGTTTATTAAAATCAGATAATTGCAGTGCTTGCCTCCAAAGGATTAGAGGTTTGTCAGTTCAGTACCTGGTGTAGAATAAGCAATTAATAAATATTGGTTGATTTTTAAAATTATATTTGATACGACCTGCTCTGAAATGTGAGACTTGTTCTCTATTGATGTCTCCCCATCCTACCTTCTAACAATGATGGTTATAGCTAGATCATTTTTGCTCACTCACAGTGTTTTACAAATCAAACTATAATGGTATTTTTATGATTCTTTTATTTTTACATGTAACCAATAACCAAACATTTTTACATGTAACTTGTAACCAAACTCAATAATTGTGTTGCAGTTACCACATTTATCAGACTCTGAAAAGAGCCTTATATTAAGGAGCTCTATAGACTTTGCAAACTGTCAAAAACCCCAGTAATGTACAAAAACTGTGTATTGCCCCCTTCTGTAGTTGCCACTGTAGAGTTATTCAGATAAGGAATTTAAAAATGGATTCTGTAAGTCAAATTTTTTTAAGTGAAAGACATTTTTACAGCTTTACAAATACATCGGGGCTTCAGGGCTCTTTTTGTTTTTCTGTATTATCTTCATTGTTCCCTCTAAAGAAAATACATTTTGGATTTATTTTTTTTTATTGACAGTCAAAGGAAATGCTCACTGGAACATTTCAAATTTCAAATTTTCAGATTAGGAATGCTCAACCTTAGTGTGTAACGCAAATATTCCAAAATCTGAAACATTTCCTGAGGCAAGTATTGCACCTTTGGAAAGAAAAGCAACCTCCGAATTGTAGCCTGAGGAAACATAAATAAAATACAGGTTAAATATTCCTTATCCAAAATGCTTGAGGCTAGAAGTTTTGGATTTTGGATTTTTTCAGATTTTGAAATATTTGCATTACACATTAAGGTTGAGCATCCCTAATCCAAAAATTTGAAATTTGAAATGTTCCAGTGAGCATTTCCTTTGACTATCATGTTTGTGCTCAGAAAGTTTCAAATTTTGGAGCATTTGGGAATTCAATTCAAATTTTGGAGTTAGGGATACCTAATCAGTCCCTAGCACGGAGTCCTTATCCCTCTTTTTTCCTGAGGTTTTTAACTAGTTATTTAAATTTATAAAGTCATATATTTCCTGCTTTAGAAAAATAAATGCACACTTTGTAAAATACCTTAAATCAAAATTTCCTGTTTGCCTATAGGCTATGGCTATCTCTTTATCCAGAGCAGCTTCCCTTATCTAAAGAACAAACAGGAAAAACAAAATACACATTTTTGAGTTCTGGTTTAAGTGGATAATGGGACAGTGATTGGATAATAAATTAGTCTTTAGAGACAGGATTTTGCTCAGTCACACAGCTGGTGTGTACAGTGGTGCAATCATGGCTCACCATAACCCTAAACTCCTGGGCTCAAGCAATCCTCCCACCTTAGCCTCCTGGGTAGCTTAGACCTCATATAAGTGCCACCATGCCTGGCTAACTTTTAAGAAAATATTTTGTAGAGACGGGGATCTCACTGTGTTTCCCAGGCTGGTCTCCCAACTCCTAGCCTCAAGCAGTTATCCCACCTTAGCCTCCTAAGTGCTGGGATTACAGGTGGGAGCCACTGCACCTGGCCTAAGTTAGTCTTTTTTAAAGTCACAGTAAGCTGTATCAACTTGATGCTTTCGGTTATCTTGACCCAACATGCTGGAATCATCCTTGTTAGCTCTTTTTCTCTAAATACCAATCAGTCAAGAGATTGTGTTGGTTCTGTTTTCACAATGTATCCAAAGTCCATCTGCTGCTCACCTTCTACCACTAACCACTGTGGTCTCATTAATGCTTACCTGGATTATTGCAGTAACTTCTTTACTGGTTTCTCCACTTCTACTCTCACTTTCCTATAATCTCTCAATACAGCAGCCATTATGGATCTGTTAATGCATAAATCAGGTTATATCACCCTTCTGCTCAGAACTCTTCAGTTGCTCCCCGTTGCTCACCTGGCCCCAGCTGTACTGACCTTCTTGCTTTTCCACAGATGTGCCCTGTGTCCTCCCACCACAGTACTTTACACTTGACTTCCTGCTCCTTAGAACTTTCTTCCTTGATGATGATCTCATGGCTCACTTGCTTTAGGTGACACTGGTAGAGACCTCCCTGGCCACCCCCTTCTCCTCTCTCCTTCCCTCTTTCTCTCTCCCCCTCTCTCGTGTATACACACACACACACATACACACACACACACACACACACACATACTTGCTGTTCTCCTTCCTGGACCATCAATACTGGAAAAGGGGAACTCGATCTTTTACTTATAGATTATTATCTTTGCCCCTTTACTTGAATATAAGCTCTATCAGAGTGGGGACTCTTTTCATTTTGCTCGCTGCTATTTATCTGCACCTAGAACAGTGCCTGGCACATTGTGGGTGCTCAAGAAATCATTTCTGAATGAATAAAGGAGTAATGAAAATCACTGTAATCATAAAATTCAATACTTGGATTAGAAGACTTGCAAGTAAACCTGTTTACATTCAAGAATCCCTTATGTAGCAACTAGGAACTTTGGCCTTACTCATTAGAAAAAAAAAAAAGTTAATGGTAAAACAGATTTACATGAAATTATCTTAATTCATTATTGGCATAATTTTAAAATTTATTTAATAAAACCATCTAAATTATGTCTCTTTTCATGGTTGTGAATAATTGGAATCTAAATTAAAGTGGTTTCATCCTCTTTTTATGCCTGCTACCTCTTGTATCATACTACATTGTTTCATCATGCATTTGTTTCAGAGATACTGTCTTCATCATGAATAGGACTGTATCTGGAGAAATCCTTTGCTGCCAGGATTCAGAATGTATCTCAGGAATGGGCCTAAGAACATACCCAGACTGTATTTTTAAAAATGGACTTTATCCTGGGCAACATACTGAGACCCCATCTCTTAAGCTGAGTATGGTGATGCATGCCTGTGGTTCCAGCTGCGCAGGGGGCTGAGGCAGGAGGATCACTTGAGCCCAGGAGTTTGAGATTGCAGTAAGCTGTGATAGTGCCATTGCACTCTAGCCTGGGCAGCAGAGCAAGACTCCATCACAAAAATAAATTAACTAATTAAAATATGGGTTTTGCAGTTTCTCATGTCAGACATTAAATTCTGAAGTATTTAACTGATTTTTTTTTTTTAGATGGAGTCTTGCTCTGTCACCCAGGCTGGAGTGCAGTAGTGCCATCTCAGCTCACTGTAATGTCTACTTCCCAAGTTCAAATGATTTTCCTGCCTCAGCCTCTCGAGTAGCTGAGACTGCAGGCACACACCACCTTGTCTGGCTACTTTTTGTATTTTTAGTAGAGACGGGATTTCACCATGTTGGCCAGGCTGGTCTCGAATTCCTGACCTCAAGTGATCCACTTGCCTTCACTTCCAAAAGTGCTGAGATTACAGGCATGAGCTACCACGCCTGGCCCTGAACTGATTTTTATATTAATTTCTTAACTAATTCATAAGGCAAGGTCTTATTTTGAAACTCAAGCTTTTGATCCATTTCTTTGGAGGTATATATATATATATATATGTATATATATATATATATATATCTCCACAAGTCCAGCTCTCTTCTCCTTTTAAAATAATGAGTGAAGATTCACTTCTAACAATGTATCTCATTCCATCAGTACTTCCCATCTGGAGCTGAACTGTACTAAGTTATATATTGGTGTTACCTGCTATATTGGAATCCTAAGTTCCCACATACTGTATTGGGTATCATATTCTTGGCTAATCTTAAGGTAGTTCAAGCTCAGCTATATTTATTATTAAGGATAAAGTACAAAATTTATAGTTTTGAACATTGACCAATCTTTGTTATTGATCTAGTCCTTTTTCTTTTTTTTTTTTTAAGGTTTTGTTCCAACTCTGGGTGGCACAGAGTTCAGAGTTCTTCAGACGATTAACTCTATTACTTTCTACAGTCAATTCACCTCCTGGGCCCTTACTTACTCCAGCACTCCTGCCTCATCGTATCTTATCTGATGTGACTCAAGGTCTACCTCATGCTCATTCTGCCTGTTTGGAAGAGCTTAAGCGCAGCTATGAGTTCTATCGGTACTTTGAAACTCAGCACCAGTCAGTACCACAGTGTTTATCCAAAACTCCACAGAAGTCAAGAGAATTGAATAATGTTCACACAGCAGTACGCAGCTTGCAGCTCCATCTGAAAGCATTACTGAATGAGTAAGTTTAGAAATTATACAAAGAAAAGTCTCGGTGATTAGCAGCCTTCATTCGTGTACCATTGTGGTGGTTGGCTTGTGTCCTAGTTAGAAAAAAAGAAAGAAAATTGAGACACGAGCATGAAGAGTGGTTTGTAGCTACAAATATAGAAAAACCCAATAATTTGTAAGTACTATAACTTGAGGGCATTATTTCGTTTTTACTTTTCCTTAGTTCATCAGAAAACTTAGAAAGGTAGGCTAAAAGCAAGGGTCGTTCATTCTCTTTGAGAGCTGAAATGGAGACGGTTATAAAGAAATTAGTTTCTTTTAATTTTCTTAAGGTAAGGCTCTTAAACTGGAACCTGCAGTCTAATAGAAATATTCTACCAGTATTGGAACAGTGTGTTACAAGAGGCATTGTTATATATAGTAGAAGAGTAACATATTACTATTTTTCCTAAATAAATTATAGCAGATCTAGAAATTTTTTCATGGCATAGGACAAGCTTTGTGGTCCCAGTTGAAGAGCAAAGTATAGAGCATAGAGTTTATTTTGTTCATTTTCTACCTTGCATGAAACTGTTGATACTCTACCTTAATTTCTAAATTTTTGTGTCCTACTTTGATATACCTTTATCAGCTGAAAATACTATTTTCACATATTTCTACATGGAAGTTTTCAAGTTTAAAAATTGAATCAAGGCATTTAATTGAATACAGTCATTTCCAGTGAAATTTTTCTCTAATAGCTAAATATTCATCATGCATGACTGGATCAAATGAATGGTTGGGTTCAGGTTGTGTTGGTAATCAGGAAGATCATAGGAATCTAAAGAGCTAAGATTGTAGTTAATGTACTTGACCCTGGGACACAAGGCAAGAAGTGGAATGAGGAAGGCAGCAATTAATTCTGTAAGATAAGAATAAGTCAAAAGGACTTGACATATCAGCAGAATCAAAAGGCTAGTTTCACTAGAATGAGAGAGGATAAGAGATACGGGGATAGGAACTTAAAGTCAGAAAGACATTTTGAGAAGCTAAGATTTTAAGACATTTGGGAAGCTAAGTTCAAGGCCTGAGATGGGAAGCTATAAGGCTGATATAAAGATTATGGCATAGGAAAAATAAAGAAACTATGAAGTCAGGGTATTCCAGTGGTCTATATCTGCTGTTCTAGGAAGACGGGTAAATGCTAACCAGGCTCTTAGCCCTACCTTCTGCAGGGAACTGGGCGATGGGGCAGCTCCACTTGAGTGGGTGGCAAAGGTTAGATTATCATCAAAGGAAAATAAGATTTCAGTGGAAAGTTGTAGGCAAAGCCAGAGTATCCTAAGAAGTAAGTTTTGGCAATAGAATCAGAAATATGCAAAAAAAAAAATTTCTGCATATTAGAATGCATTAGAGTGAGAGAAGACGGCTCAGGGAAGAAAGAGTGCTCCCCAAGGTAGACATGAACACAAAAAAGAGGAGCTTTGTACCTTGGGCAGAAAATTGTGGATTATGCATGGGAAATTTTTGTCCTATTTAAAAGGGGAATATTCTATACATGCTAATGTCTCTCACCTTTCTAAGTGTTTTCACTACAAAGTACACTGGTCACAAACTCTCATATCCAGTTTGCTCTGTGGTGCTGCTACATACAACTTTTTAAAGTGTTAGCTAAAGAACTGTTTTGTGTTTCATATTTTGGAATGCTCTTTTTGTGTTTCACTACTCTCCCCTTGTCCCCTTTGCTGTTCCCACTTTCAGTGCCTTGGTGCAGGACAGTATTATCTCTTGCCTACACCTGGGCATTAATCTCTAACTGTTCTTTTCACCTCCAGGGTGTGTATGGCCAGATTAATGTTACTGAGGCATATATTTGCTTTCTCACTTCACTGAAAATCTTGACTGGTTTTGGAGTCATAGCAGCTCAGACTAAAGTCTTTACAAAACATACTATAAAAATAAAAAGGGTTTGCCGTAATCTGACTATAGTCTGTTTCTGTCTTTATTTCTCATTTCTTTCCTTCAGTCCAGCCAAACTGTATAAATCCCTTTTCCCATGGTCCATTACTTTTAATAGCAAAACCGCAATTACTTGTGCACCAACCTAATAGAACAAGCTTCTAGCCAGGTACAATGGCTAACGCCTGTAATCCTAACACTTTGGGAGGCCAAGTCGAGCAGATCACTGGAGCCTAGGAGCTGAGACCAGCCTGGGCAACATGGTGAACCCTTGTCTCTACAAAAAAATACAAAAATTAGCCAGTCGTTGTGGTGCATGCCTGTAGTCCCAGCTACTTAGGAGGCTGATGTGAGAGGATTACCTGACCCCTGGAGGCTGAGGTTGCAGTGAGCAAAAATCACACCACTGCACTCTAGCCTGGGTGACAGAGTGAGACCCTGTCTCAAAAAAAAAAATAATAACCTTTCTCACCTTTTGTATATAGGCTCAAATTTAATCCGTCCTTCAATGCTACCTCAAAAATACCTCTTCCTTAGTTGTTCCCGATCTGTCTTTATAGTTGGTAGTAATTTTCCCTTCTTCTTAATTCTCGTAACACTACCTGTCTCTCGGTGGTATTATTCTTTTATGCCAATATTGAGCCCAGTTTTACATCTTACCAGCTTTGTGACTCTAGGCAAGTTTGCCCAACTCTCTGGGCCTAATTCCTTATCTGTAAAATGGAAACAAAATGATAGTTCTAATTATTTATGATATTGTATTCTTTTTCTTTTCTGATAAAGGAAGCAACTACAGAAAGGTTTTATGTATTCAAAGTAACCAGTGCTGTTGATGCTAAAAAAAAAAAAAAACAAACCCAACAACTCTTCCAATGCTACTTTCAAAATAAACATATCAAACTTGATTTTCATTAGAATGTAGTTATTTTGTCACACTAGTAAGGAAAAAATCCAAGAAACCCCCCACCCCCCACCCTTTCTTTTGAGACAGAGTCTTACACTCTGTTGCCCAGGCTGGAGTACAGTGGCGCAATCTCAGCTCCCTGCAATCTCTGTCTCCCAGGTTCAAGTGATTCTCCTGTCTCAGCCTCCTGAGTAGCATGGATTGCAGGCACGTGCCACCACACCCAGCTAATTTTTGTATTTCAACGAAACAGGATTTCACTATTTTGGCCAGGCTGGTCTCGAGCTCCTGACCTCAGGCGATCCACCTCCCTCGGCCTCCCGAAGTGCTGAGATTACAGGTGTGAGCCACCACACCCAACCACAAATTATATATACACACACATACATGCATCCATATATGTGTATGTGTGTGTGTACACACACACACACACACACACACACAAACACACAATGTTAACAATAATTGAGCTTCGTCTTCTGGGCAAGAATGCCAAGTTAGTCTTTCTTCATAAAAAAAAGCAATTATAATTTGAGGACACTTCATATTTGCCTCTTTTGCCAGCACCAAGTCCGCCTCATCTGAATCATCCCGTTAGATGAGAAACATCCATTCTTCACTGCCATCTGTGGCACCAATGACTCTTTCAGGATCAAGACCTCTAGCAAATCCTCTTGATTTGTCAGCAGCATCTCTTTTCTTCTTTGATTTGCTGTCATCAGATTCATTGTCAGATAAAGATTTTCTTTTTGTACCATCTTTTTCTTTACCAGCTTTTCGAGAACTAAGAAATGCTTCAGTTAACTCTGGACAATCTAAATTTTCTTCAGGTTCCCAAGTATTGTCAGCATCTGTAAATCCCTTCCACTTCAGGAAATACTCCATTTTCTCATTCCCTACACATCAATCTAGTACATTTTCCACCAAAAATTCTTCAGGCTCTAGCTCTTCAACTTTTTTACCTTTCCATTCTGTTTCTTTCCCATTTTTTGCAATGTAGTTTTATTGGAGGCCATTTTTTATTGCAGACCTGAAGAGCTATTATTCCCTGCCTCCAAGCTGCTCCAAGTAGTGGGTCTGTGGTGTCTCCAGTCTTTTTTTAAATTTTATTTTATTTTTTAATTTTTTAAAATTTATTTATTTTTTTTTGAAAGAAAAAGAGAGAAAAGGAGAAAGAAAGAAAGAGCAAAAGAAAGAAAAAAAGAATGAAAGAGAGAAAGAAAAAGGAAGAGAAAGAGGGAGAGAGAACGGGATTCTTGTTTTATTGTCCAGGCTAGAATGCAGTCTAAAAATGAGTATTAAAAACCTCTTTTATGCCAATAATTGTGCTTAACAATGGAGACAGGAAGGAATAGGGGATGAAAATAACAAATAAGCAGCCAACCAATATTTTATTTAA
Source organism: Plecturocebus donacophilus (assembly GCA_004027715.1). Taxonomy (NCBI): domain Eukaryota; kingdom Metazoa; phylum Chordata; class Mammalia; order Primates; family Pitheciidae; genus Plecturocebus; species Plecturocebus donacophilus. Next base: position 46,107 of record PVKP010016349.1, read on the forward strand.
ACCTGTGAAATGCTATGCAATTGCTGAGGAGGGATTTACTTCCAATTATGTGGTCACTTTTAAAATAGGTGTAATGTGATACTGAGAAAAAATGTATGTTTTGTGGATTTGGGGAGGAGAGTTCTGTAAATATTTGTTAAGTTTACTTGTTCCAGGTCTGAGTTCAAGTCCTGGATTTCCTTGTTAATTTTCTATCTCGTCGATCTATGTCATATTGATAGTGTAATGTTAAAGTCTCCCACTATTATTGTGTGGGAGTCTAAGTCTCTTTGTAAGTCATTAAGAACTTGCCCTATGTATCTGGGTGCTCCTGTAATGGGTGCGTATATATTTAGGATCATTAGCTCTTCTTGTTGCATTGATCCTTTCACCACTATGTAATGTACCTCTTTGTTTCTTATGGTCTTTGTTGTTTTAAAGTCTGTTTTATCAGAGATGAAAATTGCAGCTTCTGGTAATGCTAGCTGGCTGTTTTGCCCATTAGTTGATGTAGATTCTTCATTATGGTGATGCTCTTTACCTTTTGGTATGTTTCTGGAATGGCTGATACTGGTTGTTCCCGTCTATGTGTAGTGCTTCTTTCAGAAGCTCTTGTAAAGCAGGCCTGGTGGTGATGAAATCTCTGAGTACTTGCTTGTTCGCAAAAATTTCTCCAGTCTTTAGTGTCACCAGCTCGAGCCACACCCAAGGGGGGAGGGTGCCAAAGAGTTGCACTCTAGGCCGTTGTTGGCAGGCTCAGTAGAGGGTGGGTGGAATAGGGAGTGGGGGTCTATATATTTTATTTACATATATGTGTAATATCACTTGTTATTTCTTATAAATAGAAGATGGGCTTACTTTATTTTTAAGCTCAAAATGCCTAGTACATATGTAGGAAATATTTGTTGAATAAATATATCATACTCTTTATAAGCTTTTTAAAAAATTGTGATAAAGGTATATATAACAAAATTTATCATTTAATTTTTGTACAGTTCAGTGGCATTAAGTATATACACATTGTTGTGCGGCCATTACCACTGTCTAACTCCAGAATGTTTTTCATCTTATAAGCTTTTTTTTTTTTTAATTGAGATGGGGTTTCACTCTGTCCCCCAAGCTGGAGGGCAGTGGCGCTATCCCAGCTCACTGCAACCACTACCTCCCAGGCTCAATCAATCCTCCCACCTCAGCCTCAGGCACATGCTACCACACCTGGCTAATTTTGTGTATTTTTGGTGGAGACAGGGTTCCACCATGTTGCCCAAGCTGGTTTTGAACTCCTGAGCTCAAGCCATCCACCTTGGCCTTCCAAAGGGCTAGGATTTAAACTTATTTTAAGAGAGAGCTCCAAGATGGCCGATTAGCAACAGCTCAGGAATGTAGCTCCCAGTGAAAGCGCAGAGAACGAGTGGACGCCGCACTTTCTGACGAATTTTTGTTGCCCACAGACCGGGAGATTCCTGGCAGAGGAGCCACACAGGTCGCCAGCGCGACTCTTTTGGCTGGCACGGCTGTTTTGCCGGCGCCCCAGCGCGGTGCTTCCCAGTGCAGAGTATAAGGGACGGTCGGGCTCGGCTGGTCCCATCCCCACAAAGAAAACAGCAATTGGAAGTGCTGAGGACTGAGAGTTTCACAGCAAGCACAGCGAACCCGGGAAGGTCCGGCTCTGTGGGGAAGGGGCGTCTGCCAAAGGAAAACTAAGAAACAAAAAAACTTCATCACCGGGCGGAGAGAGATCCAAGATGGCCGCCTAGCAGCAGCTCAGGATTGTAGCTCCTAGTGAAAGCGCAGAGAGGGAGTGAATGCCGCAATTGCAGACGAATTTTTGATGCCCACAGACTGGGAGATTCCTGGCGAAGGAGCCACACGGGTCGCCAGCATGACTCTTTTGGCCGGCGCGGCGCTTCTCGGTGCAGAGTGTACGGTACTGGATGCCCTTTTAATCGGGCTCGGCTGGTCCAATCCCCACAAGGAGAACAGCAATTGGAAGCGCTGAGGACCCAGAACAAGCACAGCTGAATCCAGGAAGGCCCAGCTCTGTGGGGAAGGGGCACCCCCCGAAGGAAAACTAAGAAACAGATAAAACTTCATCACCAACAAGCCGACGTCCACTCAGAGACCCAATCTGAAAGTCGGCAATTACAAAAACGACAGGTGGATAAATCCACAAAGATGGGAAGAAACCAGTGCAAAAAGGCTGAGAACACCCGAAATCAGAATGCCTCTCCTCCTACCAGAGAT
>PVKP010016350.1:0-48323 GCA_004027715.1 Plecturocebus donacophilus
CTACTGTGTTCCCTAAGTCACCATTATAAAGAACAAAAAAGGAGAAAATAAGATTGGGTCACTGACAGTATCTGTTATGTAAGTGATTTATGCAATGAAAAAAGGAAGTCAAATTGGCTCTATTTGCAGATGACATGATTGTATATTTAGAAGACCCCATAGTCTCAGCCCAAAATCTCCTGAAACTCATAAGCAAGTTCAGCAAAATCTCAGTATACAAAATCAATGTGCAGAAATCACAAGCATTCCTATACACAAATAGCAGACAAACAGAGGACCAAATCTAGAGTGAACTCCCATTCACAATTACTACAAAGAGAATAAAATACCTTGCAATACAACTAACAAGAGATGTAAAGGGTCTCTTCAAGGAGAACTACAAACCACTGCTTAAGGAAATAAGGGAGGACACAAACAGATGAAAAAACATTCCATGTTCATGGTTAGGAAGAATCAATATTGTGAAAATGGCCATACTGCCCAAAGTAATTATTAGATTCAACACATGTGCAGAAAGCTGAAATTGGACCCCTTCCTGACACTTCATACAAAAATTAACTCCAGATGGCTTAAAAATTTAAATATAAGTCCTGACGTCATAAAAACCCTAAAAGAAAACCTAGGCAATACCACTCAGGACATTGGCGTAGGCAAGCACTTCATGACTAACACCAAAAGCATTGGCAACAAACGCCAAAATAGACAAATGTGATCTAATTAATCTTATGACCTTCTGCACAGCAAAAGAAACAATCATTAGATTGAACCAGCAACCAACAGAATGGTGAAAAAAAAAATTTGCAATCTACCCATCTGACAAAGGGCTAATATCCAGAATCTACAAAGAACTAAAACAGATTTACAAGAAAAAAACAAACAAACCCATTCAAAAGTGGGCAAACGATATGAGCAGACACTTTTCAAAAGAAGACATATATGAGGCCAACACACATGAAATAATGCTCATCATCACTGGTCATTAGAAAAATGCAAATCAAAACCACATTGAGATACCATCTCACAACAGTTAGAATGCTGATCATTAAAATATCTGGAGGCGACAGATGTGGGAGAGAATGTAGAGAAATAGGAATGCTTTTACATTGTCGGTGGGAATGTAAATTAGTTCAACCATTGTGGAAGATAGTATGGCTATTCCTCAAGGATCTAGAAATAGAAATACCATTTGATCCAGCAATCCCATTCCTGGGTGTAGGCCAAAGATTTACAAATTATTCTATTATAAAGACACATGCACAGGTGTGCTTATTGTGGCACTGTTTACAATAGCAAAGACTTGGAACCAACCCAAATGCCCATTAATGACAGACTGGATGAAGAAAATGTAGCACGTATACATCATGGAATACTATGCAGCCATAAAAAAGGATGAGTTCATGTCCTTTGCAGGGAAATGGATAAAACTGGAAACCATCATTCTCAGCGAACTGACACAAGAACAGAAAACCAAACACCACATGTTCTCACTCATAAGTGGGTGTTAAACAATGAGAACATATGGACACAGGGAGAGAAACATCACACACTGGGGCCTGTTCAGGGGAGAGAGCTAGGGGAGGGATAGCAGGAGGTGGGGGGATTGGGGAGGGATAACATTAGGAAAAATACCTAATGTAGATGACAGGGGAATGGATGCAGCAAATCACCATGGCAAATGTATACCTATGTAACAATCTTGCATGATCTGCACAGGTACCCCTGTACTTAAAGTATTAAAAAAAAGTCCCAAACTTTGATTGATTCACTGAATTTTCAGATCTCTGACTCAGCAGATTTAAAGATTTGGCATATTTATAAGAAATCTCAAAAAGACAAAAACAGAAACAATATGATATATATTGATATACAGAATGAAATTTATTTTACAGTCCTGGTTCATGCAATTAAAAAGACTAAGGCCGGGTGGTGGTTCCTGCCTATAATCCCAGCACTTTTGGAGGCCAAGGCAGGCAGATCATGAGGTCAGGAGTTCAAGACCAGATTGACCAACATGGTGAAACTCCAACTTTATTAAAAATACAAAAATTAGCCTGGCATGGTGGTATTTATTTGCTTTTGTCCTTTAAAGTGGAATACTACTTAAGATGATCAGAGCTTGGGCTGGTATCACTTATTGAGAAGATGCAGAAGGAAGTATTTGTAAACTTACCTGAGATGTTAAAACAGGTCTGTTTTTTTTAAAATATTTGTTTCTTCAATAAAACCTGAGAATTCTTTATCTATTACAGAATATTCTCATTATAGTTGTTGATGCCTTTCTTATTGTTTTAGTTTTATTTATTCACTTATTTTATTTTTTAAATTTTTCCTTAAAACCAAAGGAAATTTAAATAGTAGAACCTATATTACAAAAGTTTATTACATTTCCATTTAACTATGTTATGATTTTTATCCTTGAGTTACTTGGTGTCTAAATTAGTGAAGCAGGGTGGCTCAAAAACAATAACAGATTATAAGAGTTGAGAGTTCAACTCAGGTTATACTATATAATATAAAATAACACCCATGTGAAGACTGGGAGGTAAAACTTAAAAAATGTAAAATGTAGAAAGCATAAAGAAATTGAGGCATAATTAGGAAACAAATGAGATTTTTAAAATTTATTGATAAAATGTATGTATAATTTTCTCCAGCATCATTCACTTGTCCAGAGAAAAGTGGAATTTTTTTATTCAATCATATTTAAAGAAAATTATGAGTAAAAAACATGAATATGCAGATAAGGACATGATGAATGTTATGGAGGTATAGGGTCAGTTATGATGTGCAATAGGAAGTGAGAAGACTAAATGGAAGGTAATTGTTTACATGAATCTTTACTCAAATTTATAGCATGTAAAACAGATGTGCTGAAAGTGTCAAAAAATAATTCATATAATTTTATGTGGATAAAATTAGATATCAAGGTGTACTTAAGCATTATAATTATATAAAGCAAAATTAGTGTAACAATTTTTCTTTTTTTTTTTGAGACAGAGTCTTGCTCTGTTTCCCAGGCTGGAGCACAGCGGTGCTAGCTCAGCTCACTGCAACCTCCACCTCCTAGGTTCAAGCAATTCTCCTCCCTTAACCTCCTGAGTAGCTGGGACTGCAAGCAAGTGCCACCACACCAGGCTAATTTTTGTATTTTTAGTAGAGACAGGGTTTCACAATGTTGGCTAGGCTAGTCTTGAACTCCTGACCTCATGATCCACTGGCCCCAGTCTCTCAACGTGCTGGGATTACAGGTATGAATCAGCACGCCAGGCCCCAAGATTCTATTTTTTAATATATCACAATGCTAGTATTACATCCGGTCAGTACTTTACAGCATTTGAAAGCATGAAGATGTTCATTGCAGCATTGCTTATAATAATGAAATATCTGAAAGCAAACTAAGTGTCCATCAATAGGACACTCTTTTTATTAAGAATGCAATATTAATGGAAAGGAACATTTATTGGTATTAACATAAATAAGTAATAAGATCAATCTAAAGGTTATGATGTGTTTGGAGTTCCAAGGTATTATTTTTTACATTCAAAAGAGGAATGAGGTAGTAATAACATACACTTCCAATAATGTCATTACCACATTTATTTTCTTTTATTCAGTTTTATTGAGGTATAATTGGCAAATAAAAATTGTATTATACAATCCAAGTGTTATACAACATATTTTGATATATGTATCCATTGTGCAATGATTACTGCAATTAAGGTAATTAATGTAACCATTGCCTCAACAGTTACCTGTGTGTGTGTCAGTTTGTGTAGTAAGATCTATTCTTTAGCAAGAGAGTAATTTTCATAATGGAAATGAAAATTATTCTGTTCTCCTTTTTCAACAAAAGTGAGACTTTTGTATTGCATTTGTAGATATCAAAATATATTTATTCTTTCTACATTAGTTAAAAATTTGATTATGGAAGAGTTATGTCTTCATTCCAAGGCACACATACCAAGTTATAAAATTTGATTATAAAAAAAGTTAGATATTTTTTCAAGGACCCCACTAATAAAATGTCTTTAAGCATTCAATTAATCAATTAATCAATTACAATCAATTAATCTCAGTATATTTTTTGTGTCACATTTCAACAGAATGATACAAATACATACACACAATTTTTTTTTTTGCTTTGTTGTGTTTTGTTTTGTTCTTGTCATTATTACTGCTTGGTTGCCATATTATGAGCTACAGTCACCACACTGAACATTAGGTCTTCAGAATTTATTCATCTTGTAACTGTTAAGTTGGTACATTTGACCTACATCTTCCAATTTTCTCTACACCTCTACTCCTGATTATCACTCTTCTCTTTTTTGTTTCTGCGAGTTTGGCTTTTTTAGATTTCACATATAAGTAAGATCAGGCAGGATTTTTCTTACTATGTATGACTTATTTCACAGAGCAGAATGTCCTCCATTATCATCCATGTTATTACCACAAATGGCAGGGTTTTCTTCTTTTTAAATCTGATAACTATCCATTGTGTGTGTGTCTGTGTGTTTGTGTATTATATTTTCTTTATCCACATATCCATCAATGAACACAGAAACAAAGGAACAATTCTTTAGTTAAAATAGTGGGTGTGCTGTAATATCTAAATATATAACTTACAGAAAAAAAAAGACAGGGTATTTACTTTATTTTTACAATCCATTTTTAGACATATTTGATTCTAGTGAAATGAGAAAAGTGGTATTTAAGCAAAATCTAGATATACTTTTCATTCTCACTGCACTGAGGATATCGATTAATTTTTTGGTATATTTCTATCACATTTCAACACAATCATACAAATACATACACACAAAATGTTTTTTTGTTGTTGTTGCTTTGTTGTATTTTGTTTTATTCTTGTCATTGTTACTCCTTGGTTACTATATCCCTAAATCTGCAATATTCTAAGTAATGATAAAACCTTCCATTAATTAATAGACTTGGATATTTAGCTCTTGTTTCCTATGGTTTGATCCTATGTCAATAAGACATTATTTATTTAAGTAAAATACATGTCTACATTTTAAATTAGAGATACATTTCATTAAATGGGGATTTTACTTGTCTAAAATGATGACGTCAGAAGACACTTGTTCTTGATTTAAATTGATCCTTATTTAAATAGGATAAACTCTTGTCATTTAGTGAGAGCTATCAGAATTTAAGATCAGAGCCAGTCTCAAAGTGATCACTTTCAAAATGACTGCCTAGTTATCAATATTCTTCTGCATTTTAAATTTGGAGAGAACCACATTATTTTGAGTAATAGCATAATCAATTTGAAATAGAAGATATGAATAATTTAATCATTGTATCCAAAATAAACTAACGGACAAAGGGTGATAAGAGACAAAATGCTTTTGCAGAATTACTGTAATACTTGTTTAATATATGGTCCATGATGGTTAAATCTATGAATACATGAAGCACGAAGGAAAAGAATTATCAGGGTAACCAATTTGCCAATTTGCATCATAAAACTATAAAAATGAAGGTTCTAATTTCCCAGTAATTTCTAAAATGTGTGAGGCCCAATAAGTCTTTTTAATTAAATTTGTCAAAATTCAATAAAGCTGGAAATTTAATGTCTACTGTGTGTCTTTAATGCAATGTTGAACCTAAATTACTATAAATAATGAAGCAGAATGAACAAATCTTACATTATTTCATTATTTTACAGCATTTTTTTTTGCAGTAATATTACACAGCCTCAGACATTACAGATAATGGTTGCAGAGTATATGCTAGAAAATATTGACATGGCTTAAAGAGTTTGCTTCAAATTTTATTATAGAAAAAAATCATCTAGAAACCATCTTAATGGTAGTTTGTATTAGTTTTAAAAACTTTGAATATAATAGTGGTTATTATTTACTTGTCATAAAGTTAAATATCAGGTTTCAGTTATGATTATCAGCTAAAATAGAGTTAAATGAATGTATGTGTGTACATCTACGTGGGTGTTTATACATGTAGATGTTAGTTAATTTGACTTTCTAGATTTTCTTTTTTTGTTTGTTTTGTTTCAGAGATGGAGTCTCACTCTGTCTCGTAGGCTGGAGTGTAGTGGCACAACCTGAGTTCACTGCAATCCTCACCTACAGGGTTCAACTGATTCTCCTGTCTCAGCCTTCTGAGTAGCTAGGATTATAGTCACCTGCCACCACACCCAGCTAATTTTTGTAGTTTTAGTAGAGATAGAGTTTTGTCATGTTGGCCAGGTTGGTCTTGAACTCCTGACCTCAGGTGATCTGCCCACCTCTGCCTCCCAGAGTGCTGGGAATACAAGAGTAAGCCACTGTAACTGGCCAACTTTCCAGATTTTCATATTTGCTCTGTCTAAACAATTATGATGTTAATATTTCTTTCCCTTTTTAAATACCTAAGAAAACATAACAGCTTATTATTTTTGTTTGTTTTTAAAATAGTTTACTGTAACATTTGGGATAGAAGTGGAAGTTACAAACATGTGATTTGATCAAATGTGATCCATAGTACCCAAATGAAGAGTGTTCCCTCATTTCTTTTTTTTAATTTAAAAAATCTTGAAAAATTTAGTCCCACCAGTATTTGAACTACATATCTAAAAGTATCCAGTCATTCAAAAAAAAAACTAATACTCACTTTAAATATATAATAATATATACGAAGCCTATTCTGAAACATGTTTGCTATTTTCTTTTCCTGGAAGTAATTTTATGTCCCTTTCATTGCTGTGACTCTCAGGACAGTAACAGGCAGCAGTAATGGAAAATTTATTTCATAGCATTCTCTATTTTAATAGAGTGGTTTAGAAATTCAGACTTCACTAATTTCTGACCTCTTATAAGTTGGATAGTTTTGAAGTTAATTATTTACAATTGATTTGCTCATATTGTTAATAAAGATAAAAATTCATGTTTATTTGAAGTTGTTTTTAGCCACATTTAAACACATCAAAAATCCGGTAATACATAAATTGTTCACAGAATGTTGGAGCTCACAGTTATAAATGATACAAAATGGTCTATGCTAACCTATCTTTTTAGTGAATAACTTTCAGTCCAGAGAGAATAAATACAAAACTTAACAAAGCCAAAACCAGAAATTGAACCCTGCCATATTAAATGTGACTATTGTTTATGGATTAAATACAGTGAGTGTGTCACAGACTTTTTAACCATATATTTGAGTAAAATTTGGCTATACTTACTTAAAGAAAAACTTTATTAAAATGTTTAACATATGCAACTCAATACGACTCATATGCCTGCAGCTGTGTAAGTCATCTAACCTCATATTTACTTATTTATATTTTACATTTGTACAACTTAAAAAAATTAGGAAAATGCACTACTTGAAATCTATTTTCAATTAGTATATTTCTCTCTTTTATGAAAAAATATATAAATTATATTTTAAGTGTTGAGAATTCATCTTAGAAATAAAATTTATATCTCATATACATTGTATTCCATGTATAGAGTGCCAATAGTGAACGCAATTGATGAATCCTCCAGTAATGTGCCATTCTGCCCAATGTATATACTAAATGACTTATTTCACTTAAACAAAATAATAATTTTTAAATTAAATTTCATTAAATTATTAAAAAGGCATGGATATGTAAAATATATGCTCTGTAATTTTTAAATTTTGAACATATTCATTGTGTTATTTTAGTGAAATATCTATAAACTTAAATAATTCTAAATAACATAATTGCTTCTATAGTAAAGTCATTATTTAAAATGATACCTCAAATATTAGTTACTAATATTTTCCAAATTTTCTTATTGCATTATTAATATGGAGATTAATTTTCCAAATGTTTTGTTTGTCCTACATTTTTTTCAATGAAAAAATATATTCTCCATAATAAGATAGTTTACATGTGCTATAGAGATTATTATGTAAAGCCTGAAGACACTGTGTTACTATTCTTTTATTTAAAATTATTATACTTTAAGTTCTGGGGTACATGTGCAGATCATGCAGGTTTGTTACACAGGTATACACGTGCCATGGTGATTTGCTGCATCCATGCCCCAGTCATCTACCTTAGGTATTTCTCCTAATGCTATCCCTCCCCTAACCCCCTACTCCCTGCTGTCCTTCCCCTAGTCCACCACCCCATGCTATTGCTCCCCTAGCCCCTACCCACTGACAGGCCCTGGTGTGTGATGTTCCCCTTCCTGTGTCCATGTATTCTCATTGTTCAACACCCACTTATGAGTGAGAACATGCACTGTTTGATTTTCTGTTAGTTTGCACGTGCTACAGAGATTATTATGTAACACAGTGCCTGAAGACACTGTGTTGCTATTCTTTAAAAATCATATATTTTACAGTCTACAAATTATATGACTTTTAACAAGTTACAAACTCTAATTTAGTTTCACTTTTAATTTTATAAAAGACATAATTATATATTATTAGTAAAAGATTAATTTAGTTCACTGTTGATCTCTCTTTTTTTATTTCAAGAACCATATAGTGAAATATGTAATATCTAGAATGCTCACTTTCTTGAAAATTTTTCTTACAATGGTCTTTATCTTTACCCTTCCTCAATTTCTCACTCCCATTGTCACTACCTTGTCACTACCAATACTTCATCCCCTCCATAGTTTTAAATTGTATACTTCTTAATCTCCATTTACCATCTCCTCCTTTTAATACCTCAATTTCATCAGTCTTTCCACTTCCATTAAGTTCTTCAATCCATTCTATCCTATTATTTTCCCTCTTTATTAACCCATGATGAGTTTTCATACTTTAAATTCTATGGTAAATCATTATAATCATTTTATTACATATACATTAATCTGTTTGCTTCATTTTAGTTCTTCATACATGTGTGGTAAAACCACTATCTTTTTAAAATCCATTTGTTCCCTAATCCATGCCTGCAACAGTGCCTCTGAATTTGACTGAAGATATATTTGAAATGTAGGATATTACCTTAAATAACCCCTAACGGCTCTTGAGCAGTGATATTGATATCCCCTAACACAGTCTCTCCAGCTTGCATAAATAACTATCTCATTTTCTCTTTCACCTGAGATTGTTATCCAAAAAAAGAAACAACAAAAAGCAGAGTTTATGTGCCTGGTGAGTAACAACTCTCCACAAGGACTCAGGTTTTGCTCAACAGGAGTTTCATTACTTGGTGCCAGTAAGGAGGACATAAGAAGTGTTCTCCAAAACAGTGTCCTTCCAAGGGAAACTGACAAGAGGGTTTTATGGGCAATGGAAAAATGGAGAGGGGACAGGGTACATCATCACTAGTAGAGGAGGGGTTCCAGTTGCGCAGATGCCACAGGTTATTATGCCAGCACATAGGTCACATGTTATGGTAATGAAGGTATAGCTCCTCTGGGGTGGAGACTTTAGCAAGAAAATTTGCTTGGGTTCATCTATTAGTTGCCGAGGTCTTTCAGGAGCTGGTTCCAACCAGCAAGGTGACTACATTCCACACAGGCTGCAGGGCAGGTGGCTGTAAAAAAAGCCTGATTGCAAAAATTGATTAAATTCTATCTTCCCTGAAGACCCTCCCTGTCTGTTTACAAGACTTCCACACCTCTTTCCTATTCCTCACCTTCAAATAGCAGCTGTAGTTCTTTGAACACTGAGAAAACTGATGAAATTAAGTAGAGATCCCATCCCTCCTTCACATCCCACATTATTTACTAAATTGAATTGATCCCGTGGGGCCCATTGCCCTTGGCTTCTACAGATTTGCTGAAAAATCACTGACATTGTTACAGTAGATAGCTCATCAGGCATGAGCAGGGCAGGAGTGGGCTTGACCCCACCAGGAAAGTCAGGTGAACGTCAGGTGAACGTCAGGTGATGGTCAGATGGTTGTTAGCTGTCTCTCTCTCCAAAATAATAATTGGTTGTAGCCAGCACCTAGGAAAAGCAGTTTCCCTATAGGTAGGAAACACTTGAAACTGTCGATCAGCAGCTTCCTGATAAGATCTCAGGAGTTGAGCGAGTGAGCTTGAGCATGGGCATTAAGAGGAAAAATGGCAGAGTTTAACTGGTAAATGACCCTTCCATGGGCATTCAACCCAAAAATAGACTGAAGACACTCAATGCAGGCCAGCATATAAAACTCTTAAGTCCAAGGTCAAACAGGGCATGAGACGTCCAAGGTGGTGGCTTGGCCCTCTTCCAAGTACTTTACTTCCTTTTCATTTCTGCTCTAAAGCTTTTAAATACATTTATACTCCTGCTCTAAAACTTGCCTGGATCTCTTTTTTTGCCTTATGGTCCTGAGTGGAATTCTTTCTTCTGAGGAGGCAAGAATTGAAGTTGCTATAGATCCACATGGACTTGCCACTGGTAACATATCTTGGTGCTGGGTAATTTGAATAACTTCCACTGGTAACAAGGTGAGGAAGACTGAATAATAGGAGAACACACATACACATGTATTTAACATATATACATGGGAGACTTCAGAATAAAGACCCAACCCCTTAATGAAGTACAGAAGGTTACATACCATCTGAAGGTTATGAAGAGAATGCAAGTGTAGCGCATGGCCAGAAACAGGGTATGTTGGTAAATCAGGTTTTAGAGGAAAGACAATTTGTGGGAGAGTGGAAGAAAGAGACTTGGCTAATAAAAGGGGAAACTTCATAGGTAGTAGCATGCAGAGAATAGATGATAAATGTTTCCTTTCAGACTGTTAAAGTGTCAGACTCAGTTAATCTCTTCTGGACCAGGAAAGGACTAGAAAGGGAAGGTCTGGCCACAGGAATGAAGATTCTCTACAGATGCAAATTTCTCCAACAAAAGATGACTTTGCAGAGGGCCATTTCAGTCTGCTGGCACCATGGCTGCCATATCAGAATATGTCGAAGAAATCATTTGGTTTAGAATATTTTAATTTCCTTCACTCCAAAATAATTTTTTCTTGTCTTCATCATTCATCTCCTCTCAATATAGGTTTATTTCACCCAATCTTCTTGTTCCACCTTAAAGGAGAATAGGGTGTTCTTTTGACCCCCAATTCCATTTTCTAGCTTATACATCTTTTCTCTGCAGCTTTACCTGCAATTTCATGTTTTAACTCTTCCCATCTTCATTAACCCACTTTAACAAAACTGTCTTGCCACCACCCCACCAAAAGTCATCAATTATCTCTAAATTGGTAAATTAAGTGTTGTTATTGTTTACCTAATCTTACTTGCCTAGTAAGAAATATTTATTATAATTGAACAAAATCTTTTATATATAAAAATTCTCACATTGCATTACAGAACAGAGACTGGCCAAATTTTGCTTGTCACTTCTGTCAAAAGAAAAATTGAATTGGGCAAAGTAAAACAGGCAAGGATGACTGTGTCCAAGGCTATTGCAATAGAAAAGAATCCATAGTTAAGTCTCAGTGCAACTCCACTGAACAAAAGGGTCTTGGCTTAAGAGTTGAGTTGAGGGCAGAGGTCATGGAGAACCTATGTTTGTTAAAAGGGCCTCACAAAAGGAAAAGGAAACTTTCTCAAATCTTCAGGGAAAAGAAGTAGTTTACAACTTGGAGTAAGGTGCCCACTTAAGTTAGGTTCTTATCCTCGCACAGTGACTGGGAGACAAGGACACCATCTTCCTTGAGGGTGCTTTGGCCTTTTGAAATAATGCCTCCCACGTCCCTGAGAAAAACATTTTCTGGGTTGTAAAACTGGCAAGAAGCTTTTAATAAATGTTAATGTGTTAAGTTGGCAGAGAAAGAATTTACAATTACAAGTTTTTTAAAGCAAATTTTCTGTGAAAAGAGAAATTAGAGCCTGGAGCCAGGAAGAAGCATTTCTTGGGTTTAGACTACGGAAGGCAAAACTGAAGGTCTTCTTGGTGACTCCTGGCTACTATTTTCTCTTCAGCAAAAGCATCATTTGTAAATGTTGAGGTGTGCCAGGTATCACTTGGCTTGTGGCAACATAACTATAATCTCTGATTCTGTCTTCCTTCTGTATCTATCTTCACAGGGCATTTTCTCTCTCTTTTATTTATTGTAATTTCCTCTATGCTTTTATCCAGTATTATGCATTTAAACTCATTTGCCTGGAGAGTAACAAACAACTCTCCACAAGGGTGCAGGTTTTGATCAGTAGGAATTTTATTACTTGGTACAAGCAGTAACTTCTAAATTCTAACAGTACTGAAATGCATATCTTTAACTGGGATATTTGAGTCATCAGCTCTAATTTTGTGGTCTCAAAATATCTGGATTAATGTCTATGAAAGGATGTGCCTCCGCATTGGTAAAGCTAAGATATTCTTGAATAAATTTTTTGTTCCTTTTTCTTTTTAAAAAAGGTAAATATTACCTAACATGTAATGTTCTTTAATCTCCAAAACCCATTAAAATTTTAGTGTATATTTGAAGGAAAGATTGTCATTGAATGGTCTTTTTTTCTAATTACCATAAAAAACTTTTGTATAATAATTATTATATTTATTCAATATCAATAATGGATAGCAAGCTCCTCTGGCAGCTTTGAATATAAAAGCAATGAAATTCTTAATTACCTGAAGTTTCTTTCTTTAAATAAAAGTTTTATTAAAAACACTCTATAAATTTCAAATTCTTGTATTTGGCTCTAATAAATGTTTTTGTGTTTAATTATACTCTCTATACATTACCTTATGATATTTGTTGATTTATATAAAAGTATACCTGGCTGAGGCATCTGAATACTAATTAGATTATTATATTAAAAGGGTTCCTCATGCCATGGAAAGAAAAAGGCCCAAATGAGAGTTTCATAGTAATTTGCATGCTGGCAATTACTATGCAGTATAGGTTTCCTACAATGCAATGAGATCTGAAGGATGTCCATAACCAGCTTATTTACTAATAAAGGATACAATACTGCATTTAGAAATAATTGATTCATTCATCAGTGGAATGGGGAGAGGCCATTTTGCAAAATGTCTATGATATCATCGCTTGAAACTTAAAACTGTTTACTTTTTAATTTAATTTAATTTAATTTAACTTAATTATTTAGGTTTTGAATTTTGAACATTCTTAGTGCCCAGTATTGTGCTAGGTGTGGGTGATTCAAAGGCAATTGAGGTAAAATTTCAAAATCAAATAGTCTATTTTTACTTGAAGCTAATTGACTTCAAATATAATTCATTTTAGTAGTTTTAAGAGAACTGACATGCAAATATATATTTATGTGTCTTTACATGAATATGTTGGTGAGGGTGGGTGTATAGTTTATCTATTTATTATATGTCTATCTATATCAATCTTATCTCTATAAAGTCCATTTCCTCTGTTCTGGATAGGATTTGGGCAGGTATCAATAAACAAAAAGGAAACCAGTTAGCAACACAAAGCATTTTAACTTTCACAGGGGGCATAATAGTTTGGTAGGCTCTTGAAATTCCCTGGGTGTTAAGACATCTGTTAGGGCTGCATGCCAGTGGTTTGTGAAGCTCTCAAAACCAATAGGGAATACAAATCAAAACTGCTCAAAGGATGTTTTTCTTTCTGCCATTTACCAGGAGTTTTATAGAATATTCAGTGGCTATTTAATCTGATATGAAATGGGAAATTAGCAGTTGCTTTCTAACCCACATCTGGTGATAAGTGAGGCCACAATGTAGTCCAGATGCCATTTGTTGCTACGTATTTTCTAGTTCCCATTTTGGCTGACATCTCTAACTACTTCAATATGGTATAGCATATACAGAGAGAGAGAGAGGGAGAGACAGAGAGAGAGAGAGAGAGAGAGAGAGAATTGCAGCCTTGATGAATGAAGTGAATAAGAACAATCTATTTTCAGTGAAATAAATAAACATTTCTCATGAAATATGTTTCCTCCCTCCCTCCAATCTGCTCCTTTTTTGGCTAAATATGCTTAGTTGTTTCTTTACAAAATTAATTGGTATTTCAGCCTTCATTTTTGATATTCAATGAAGAATCTATTGAAATTAACTTATTCTAAAGTTAGGATGACCAACAGTAACTTCAGCAATTTAGCTGAATATTAGCAAATTCCTAAAACAGCAATTTTCTTGCCTTTTAAAATTTTATTGTTAACTTCTTCAGCAGTTCAGTTCCAATTCCTATTTGCCTTTTGAGTGCAAGCATACATTTTGCTAAAGGCTTTTTTGATTTCTTCTTAGATAATGGCTTATCCCAACTCTGTAGAGTATATTATCTTCTAATATTCAACTCACATTTCTTGCTTCTCATTTTGTAAAGCATGCCCTTCAATATATATAATTTATTTTCTGTTTTTTTAAAGTACTTACAAAATTAATGTTCTGTTTATTGTGATTTTTTTTCACAAAACACCCTGAACATATTCCCATTTACTTTAGTCCCTTCTATAGAATACTTGCTATATTATATTTGAGCAAGAAACATTTTTGGAATAATTATCTTCCTCATTACATCTGCCCACATTTATCATTAATCAAAAACAAAATTATAGAAGTTGAAAATATTTTGGGTTCTGCAATACTAGGACTTAGTGCATTCTTCCACTTTTCTATTTAACATAGTGATTTTATGAAAATTATATTACAGGTCATTTTGTATCTATATGGCTGGTTTATACATATTTATTTTCCAACATACCCTTTTAATTTGTAAGATGACATGTTGGGAGGATCGACATAGTCATTGGTAATCCAACCACTCAAGGAAACATATTATCAAAACCTTACTGAAACACACAGATTCAAAATCAATTTGTATTATTAGAAAATAAACACAAGGGAATTCACTTCATTAAACTATAAAATGTTGAGGATATTGTGAAAAATTTATTTGAAGTAAAAAAAAAACTCTTTAAAAGTACCAGGTTTCTACCTAAAACCTATTTTTAATGATTTCCTACAAAAATTTCATTGTTGTTTTTGCCAGGCCACAGCTCTGACTCAGTAAGGATTCTACTGTTATTTTTCTGCATTTCTGACCTTTGCATACTGAGTAACATTGGCACTTCCAAAGCAGTCTCCAAGTTGAAATGGTCTCTCAGAACTTCCACTTCCACTTTGATGTATAGAAAGCTGCAATAAATGTTCTCACACGAATAAATCTTACAGATAATTTCATATTTCATGATAAAAGACTGTATGCTTATCCAATATGCTCAAGAATAAGGCAAAAACATTTTATTCTTTAATGGAAGGCATACAGATTTAAAAGAAAATAAATTCGCAGATGGCATGATTGCTTGTATAGAAAATTCTGAAGAATTTCCCTAAATCCCTAATAGAATTAATAAGTGAATTTAGTATAGTTCAAGAATATGACTTAATATTAAAAGTTAAATTGTATATATTTTTAAATATAAATATTATATATATATATATATATATATAATACATATATGTATGTATATTTGAGACAGTCTTACTCTGTTGCCCAGGCTGGAGTACAGTGATGCAATCTCAGCTCACTGAACTTCTGCCTCCCAAGTTCAAGCCATTCTCCTGCCTCAGCCTCCCAAGTAGCTAGGACTACAGATGCCAGCCAACACACCAGGCTAATTTTTGTATTTTAAGTAGAGACAGGATTTCACAATGTTGGCCAGGCTGTTGCCAACAACAAAAATATAAATATAAATATTGTATTATATTTATATAATATAATATATATATTTAGACTGTCTCTGTGTATATATGTATATATAGTGTGTACAAGAGCTCATAGCAGTACATATAATAATGAAACTATAAAACTATTGGAAAAAGTAGAAGAAAACCTATGTGATGTGTGATTATATAAAAAGAACTTAGTACCCAAAAAACAATGTAGGGAAGGCTTAGAACACCAGCTAATGACTGATGGTATTAATACTATTTTTTTCTAGAGTAAAGCTAAAGGGGCTGCTTGTGCAATTACAATTTTTAATATACATGCTTTCTTTATCAAATATACCATGAAAAACAAGTTAAAAATCCAAATTTTCTACAGAGTCATGGTACTCCCATCTCAAATTGCTAAGATAAAAGTAACTGCACAAAGAATAAGTTATTTTTTAAAAAGGCATATGTAATTAGTGGCCCATTAGTGTGTATGTGTGGGGAAATAATGGTGCTGAAAACTGCAATAAATATAAATATTCAAGTGCCTTGTTTTTATAATTATCTCTTTGGAAGAAATTTCTGTTCTTTAATAAAGGCTCTGTATAATTATAAATTCAATTTTGTGCAAGTCACTGTAATTTTAGTTCAATATTCAATTCTACCTGACAACCTGCAATTATAAATTAACTCATGGCTTATGTATGCCCTGAGATATTAACCATAAAGATTTATAGGAACAAGGGCCCACAGTATGGTGGTCTGGTACATAATCTACTATATATTTGTATGCTCATTTTACTTCTTAATAACATAGGGCTGCTGAAATTTTGGCAATTTCTATTTCCATATATCTCCTATAATAGTTTGTCAAATGGGAACTATAAAGTTAAAAATGACATTTAAATTACTAGGGAAGACAATTCTAATTCATCTTATCAGTTTGACATTGAGACTTGGGACTTCTGTTCTCGTGTACATTTAGCGACATATTTTTCCCATTAAATTTGTTTTTAATGTTCTCCAACATGAATATTCTTCCGTTATTTTGCACAGTGATATGAGGATATGTTCCCATGATGTATGTTAAGTTAAAAATGTAAATTAAGACATGCTATATAAAAAGTGTTCTCAGTTTAGTGATGCTAAATGTTCACTGAATAAATAAGAATGTCACAGAGACTTGGTCGGTGGTGAATAGTTGTTTAGCTCAGTCAATATATTCCAATTAGATTTCAAATGAGGTGGCTGAAACCTTACTATTGTTAACTAGATTGCACAAAGGAATATTGTACAGAAATGAAGTGAACTGAAACAAAAAAAAATGCTATTGACTGCATAAAAGTACAAATGGAGACCTACGAAAATGTATATACATATTTTTAAATTATATACCAGGATACAAATTGTTAATTAAAATATATCCTGCTGTCCTACCATGTCAAGTATATTTTAAAGGAGAAAAAAAATTTTTTAAAGGATATATGTACAGCTATAGCTTTCCTTATAAGTGAAAATATGCAAAATATCAAAGGTAACTGAATTCAATTATTACTGCAAATACCTTTATATTCTGTTTATTGGAAGGGACAATTTAGATAGAAAAGTTTTTTTAAATGTTAATTATTTTAAAGATATGTGTCCTGTAAAGATTTTGTCTTACGTAAGAAGAAAATGCATTTGTTACAAATCAAGATTTTTACATAATTTTTACTTTATTGGCAGTAATAATAGTTGAAAGACAACTTGTTATGGGTCTGTCATGTCTGCATGTTTTTGTAAGCAGAATCACTGATTGCCCTTTGTTTCAAATTTTTTTCCAAGAATGTTTGCATATTGAACAACCTGGGAGATAGTGCTGCTCACTGTCATTATTAACAATTTTGGTTTGCTAAGCTTAGGGTTCTTCTCCTCTAAGGCAATGCACTGTTCTCTTTGAGTCACCTTGTGGGAAGTGGGGCTTAGGGAATTAGCACAAAAATACTGACATTTTAGCTATTACCATTGCTATGAGTTATAAAACATCTTGGTCTGTGACTCAGAAGCCATCTAATAAATTAGCTGGTAAATAGCATATAATCTTTCAGCCTTCAGAGGCCTGGGACAATGATCTAAAGATTAAAGAATAACATGTAAAATATATTCTAATTTGTTAAATAATAAAATATAAAATGTAAATGTATTAGGCTTCACTTTAAAATAATTATTATGGTGTGATAATCAATATTTTATATAATACATAATTATTTGGTAATAATCTAAAGTATGAAATAAAATAATAAATGTATTATGTAATAACTATATTATTGAACATATAAAATAAATATACAAATTAAAAATTAAAATCTTCAATTTTTTTCCCATATTTCTTGGCAAACATTAGCTTCCCCCAAAATCTTAAGGTATCTAATAAAAATTCAAATAAAAATGTTAATTAATAAACATTAGTTATAATATTCTAAATAATTTTTAAAATTAATCTTTATAAAAGTTTTTATAAATTTTTTTTTGCATTTTTATGTTTCCATGTCCATCTATTTGCCAATGTGAAAACCATATCAGACTTTATGCAAGTTATGTTTAAGATATAGCCATATAAATTTAAGCATAATATTTGATTAATCAACAAAATACTTCTTTTTGCTTGAGGAAAAGGGGACAAAAATAAACAGTATAGAGCCCCTCTGAAATGTTCGTCTCCACAATTCATTGTTCAATAAAGTTTAGTGTTAAGATTGAAAGAAAAATGTGGATCTCTTTTCCCTTTCTCCTAATTCAGCTCCTGTGACAGCTTCTGGGTTTTCCTTTAGGCTAACCTATAAAACATGACAAAGGGCTTCCTAGGTTCAGCTTTTCATGTCCTTCAAAGAAGTAAAAACATTTAAAAAAGGAGGCTAATGTACCTGAGTTCTAATGAAAACAAGCATGTAAGCATGACTTATCACATCTTCCTACTTAATTTATATTAGGGAAAGGGTTGATAGAGAAGAGAGAAATGACCAACCTGTATTATGATCTTAGCTATATGCAGAACAATTTTACAAAAGCTGCAGACACTATTCTTCTATATCTTTCTCTGAATCAGCTTATTTAGGGAAATGTTTGGTTTAATTATTACTAAATGCATGAATAGCTGGTCCCTTGCCTTAATTTGGGAGAATTTTACAAGGCCATCTTAGCTCCAAGATTTTGTGGAATTGACTAAGACCTTCATGACTGCTCTGCAGTCAGTGCCTTTCTCTGATCACTTTTTTCTTTTATTTTTTCATGGTAGTTGATTCCACGAGCACCCCCCAATTATATCTTGCAGGCAAACATCAGTCTCAAAGTCTGTTTCACAGAAAACGCTGCTTAAGACAGTTGATGTCTGACACAGTCCAAGGAAACAGACTATAAAACAGAATTTTCATAGGGTGTCATCTACTGGGGAGCTAAGACTAATTATCCCATCATTGGTGGTAGGTGTCCCACTGTCCTTGACATACCATGTGCTACAATTGTTTTTTCTTTGCTTTTATTTTCCCTAGAGGTAAAGTTGGACAGGATACCAATGAAAGAGAATGTATTAATGGGTGATGGGGGATGGGCGATGGTTGAACCTAGAGAGGTTAAAGTGCAGTGGTAATGGCAAAGACAATAAACATGAATGCCCTGGAGAAAAGCAATAAAATGATGGTGGTGATTAACTGATCAAATGAGAGCCAACTGTGAAAGTCAGAGGGTCTCTTTTGCAATATATAAAAAGACTCATTTACTTCAGCAGGTGGGGCAGAAAGTGCTGATGACAAAGCCTAGCACTTAATTTTAAGAGTAGTAGAGTACTAAAGAAGTTTGAATTCTCTTAGCTAGTCTTCTGTGCAGACATAAGGCTTTAATTGGAGAGAAGTGGGATCCTTAGACTTGGAATGGCAGTTTGGATAACTCCACTTGAAAAACATTGCGTTAGGAAAGACGCAATACATAACCAAGTAGGCAGAATGACTTCCCCAACTAATGTTGGCCAGCCCAATGCTGGTACGATGGGCAGTAATAATATATCTGTAATACAGGTGTGGAGGATGTGGGGTATGAGATGGCCCAAGACCCCATGCTCAGCTCATATGGACTGACCCAGTTATTGCTGTTGTTGGAAGCACAACCTGCCAGTATGAGACCCATGCTATATCCCAGGACAGCATTATCACATGAAGAGATCTAATGGTAACTACCTGGTCACAATTGATTATGTCATACTTGTTTCATTCTGCAAGGAGAGTGATTTATCTAGACTTAACATGACACATATTGGGATATGGCTTTGCTTTTCCTTCTGACATTTCCATACTGTCTCATATTGCCCTATACAGAAGCTGCCATCATGAAAGAGTAACTAAATAGACTTTTGAAGCTACATTTTTAGTGCCAGTTTAGATATAGTGACCTAAGGATGTAGTGCCATCCTTCAGAATGCACTATAAGCCATACATAAAATACAGTTATAAAGCACTACATCTTCGATAGATGAAAAGCATCAATTTATGAACCAAAATGTAGAAAAAGTAGCCTACGATCTGTCTCCCACTTGACTTCAGGTAATTTGTGATTTCTTTTATCATAACTCTAGGGTTTAAAAGTTTCAGGTCTTGGTTTCCAGAGGAAAAAATGATTCTGCTTAAGAGAATATAGTAAAAATAAAATTAAAGTTTAAGCTATGGCTGCCACTGAATAACTTTGTTCTCCTTAAGCAAAAGGATCAGTTAGCAAGGAAAGGAGTCATGATCCTAGTAGTGCAATCGATCATGCTAATTTGAAAGATGTAGGGTGCTGAAAATGGGGGCAAATTTATTTTACTTAGCATAATGTCGTCCAGGTTAATCCATGTTGTTACATGTCAAGATTTCCTTCTTTTTAAAAGCTGGCTAGTGTTCCATTATATGTATATACCACATTTTCTTATCCATGTAGCCATTGATGAACATTTCATTGTTTCTATGTCCTGCTATTGCAATCAATGCTTTAATGAACATAGAAGTGCAAATATTTCAATTGTTTTAGATAAATACCCACAAGTGGGATTTTGGAATCATATGACATTTCTATTTTTTCATTTTTTGAGGAACTACCATACTGCCTTCTATAGTAGCTTCATTATCCTGAGGGAAATAAGCCAGTCACAGAAGGATGAATATTGCATGATTTCACTAACATAAGATATCTAAAATAGCCAAACATATAGAAGCAGAGAATAGAATGGTGGTTGCCAGGTACTGAGGAGAGGGGGAAGTAGGGGAGTTGCTATGCAATAGGTATAAAGTTTCCATTGTTCAAGATTATTAAGTTCAAGATATTTGCTATACATTGTTTCTATATATAATAATACCATATTGTACACATGCAAATTTGTAAAAAGGCATATCTCATGAAAAATACTCTTAACCACAATAAAAAAAAATAGGCAGAGAATAAAACAGAAAACAATAATGAGGTAGAGAGGAATACCTTTGGCATTTAGGTGACTTACAGAGGTGCTCTTTGTATTACTTTGTTCAATTTTGCTAATAAATGGATGTGTGTAGCATTCATAGACTGAAAAAGTCATAATGATCAGAGACTCAGATCCCCCAAGGCTGATGGTCTGAATCTCCTCACCAGACACTTAGATGGTGACAGAAGTCTGGAATGCTTCATAGAAGAAAGAAAATGAGCATCACTGGCAGTCTCTAGTTTGTTTCCACTAACTTTCCTCGTATGTTTCCCAGGAAAAGAGAGCAACAAGTCTGCAGCTCTTTCTGGAAGTACTCATATGAAGAATGCAGGATAAAGCAGTAAAAAGCATAGACTATTACATAATGCAAGTCACAGCCTGATATTCAGGACCCTTCCTGAAGATGTAGGTACTACTTCCCCCAGCTGCTAGGAGTGCTGGCAGCAGAGTGCTAAGCTGAGATGAAGTTGAGGAATTATCTTTGGTTAAAGAGAGTCTTCTTATTCAGGTTTACCTAATCTCCTTGGAATAATCCACATTCAGAGACTGGATACTTTGCATGCAGGCAGGGCCATTCTGAAGGGCCACCTCAATTCCAGAGCTCTCCATGGGACTGACTGATGAAGCTTCTGTTGTAACTGAACTATAGTTCAATTCCACTCTCTGAGCAATCCTACATTCTTCACTCTCCAGTGAACTGCCTGAGTACAAACCTCCCTCTCCGAGTCTGTTTCTAGGGGAGTTCACTTAAGATAACAAATTGTATAGAAGATTAATTTGTTCTATGATTTAGTTTTAATTCTGAAGTCTCCTTGTGTATACTTATTGCAGTTAGTTTCTATCATAGTATTTTCCTCTGCAAAATGTTTTTATGAGAAAAAAGTATCAGACACTTTCTCCTTTGTGTTTCAAGGCTGATGCTAATTATCTGCCATTTATTCTGTATTTCTACTTACATAATTAATGAATAACTTGCCTTTGGGATGTAGATTTTATCTCAATTTTTGTTCAATGTACAGTTAAACTTAAATTGAAATCTCAAATAGTAAACAAAGTGGGTTTTTTGACAGTGGACATTGTTCTATTTATTATGACTTTTCCCTAGACAGAAACAGACTGGATAAAATACCCTTGAGCTTAATCGGATGAATAATCACTCTTTAAGGTGTTTATATCATGATCTACTATGGATATAAATAAGGCAAAGGATTCTTGAAAAGTATCTACCAGTTTGAGAGCCTAGTTATGTGCAAAAGGAAATAATCTGCATATACAATCACAAAAAGAATTTGTTAAAATGACATTGAGTACCTCACCAAATCACCATTTGTTTCTGTGTTTGTGTGAGTGTGTATGTATATGTAATTTTCTTATTTTCAATCCATTCCTCTAGAATTTTTCTTTTAAGGTCCATAAAGTAAACATTTTAGCCTTTGTGGGTCATACAGTCAACCACACTTGCTCAAATCTGCCTTTGTAGCACTAAGGAAATTATAGGTGATGTGTAAAAAAAAATGACTCTCTTACAAGAAAACTTTGTCTAAGAAAATAGGTGACAGGCCAGATTTGTCCAAAGACCTGCTTTACTGACCCCGGCTTAAAACAATCAGTGAACTTATTCAAATTTCCTTATAGTCTTATTCCCTCCCAACCCCTACATTTTTTGGGTAATTCTTTTAGATCTGTGTTGTCAGAATATGAACCAATTACATTCTGTTCAGTCACTCTAAGTTCATTTTTGACTGAGACTTTATATATATGTAAAATATACCTCTCTATTCCTTTTGAGAATGTTTCTCCAATCATAGTTTGGTTGCCTGAGTTTTCATGTGTTCATAAAGGTTGTTCTGTGACCTTCATATTTAAAGATCTATTTGATTATACATAATATCACTGGTTCACATATTCTTTCATATTTACTCCATTTCTTTTCTGACAGAAAATATTATCATCAAAATGCCTGATACAAATCTCATTTTTCACCTTTGAAAAGTGACTTGGTTTTGCCTAGCCAACAAGGTCAAACTCCATCTCTACAAAAAATACACAATTTAGCTGGGCATGATGATGCCAGCCTGTAATCCCAGCTACGTGGGAGGCTGAAGTAGAATCGCTTGAACCCAAGTGCAGAGGTTGCAATGAACCAAGATGCAGTCACTGCACTCCAGCCTGGGTGACAGCGCAAGACTCCATCTCAATAAATGAACAAACAAACAAACAAAACGTGACCTTGTTTTTAAGGCTGTGTGGCCAACTTATTTTTTGTTCCTTTTTTCATAGTCCAATACTTTCCTAGATTTGTCTCAAAGTTGTCCATTGTGTATTAATTTTCTCAGTTAAACAATATACTCTTTTGAAAAGTGCATCTGCATTTTCCTTTACTTCCATGTATACACATATATATGTATGTGTGTGTGTGTGTGTGTATATGAATATAGTTTTAGTAGTTTTATTACATTTTTTGGGGGGAATTGTTATCATCTATAGAATAGGTTTCCTTTGCCTATCTTCAATATCTAATACTTTATCTAAAAAATGTTATATCGTCTTTTTATTTCTGTTGGAACATTTTTAAAAATTTTCTTTTTTTCTTTTTTTTTTTTCCAATCGTACCTTAGGTTCTGAGGTACATGTGCAGATCATGCAGGATTGTTGCATAGGTATATACATGGCAAGGTGGTTTTCTGTCTCCATCCCTTTGTCACCTATATGTGGCATTTTTCCCATGTTATGCCTCCCCAACCTCCCCACACCCTGCTATTCCTCTCCTAGCCCCCATCCACAGACCCCAGAGTGTGATGCTCCCCTCCCTTGTCCATGTGTTCTCATTGTACAACACCCACCTATGAGTGAGAACATGCAGTGTTGGATTTTCTGTACTTGTGTCAGTTTGCTGAGAATGATGGCTTCCAGATCCATCTATGTCTCTAGAAAGGACATGAACTCATCATTTTTTATGGCTGCATAGTATTCCATGGTGCATATGTGCCACATTTTCTTTAACCAGTCTATCACTGATGGGCATTTGGGTTGGTTCCAAGTCTTTGCTATTGTAAACAGTGCCGCAGTGAACATATGTGTGCATGTGTCTTTATAAAAGAATGATTTTACAATCCTTTGGGCATATACCCAGTAATGGGATTGCTGGGTCAAATGGTATTTCTATTTTAGATCCTTGAGGAATTGCCACACTGTCTTCCACAATGGTTGCACTACTTTACACTCCCACCAACAGTATCAAAGTGTTCCTATTTCTCCACATCTTCTCCAGCATCTGTTGTCTCCAGATTTTTTGATGATCGCCATTCTAACTGGTGTGAGATGGTATCTCAATGTGGTTTTGATTTGCATTTCTCTAATGACCAGTGATGATGAGCATTTTTCATATGTTTGTTGGCCTCATATATTTCTTCTTTTGAAAGTGTCTGTTTATATCCTTCTCCCACTTTTGAATGGGTTTGTTTTTTTCTTGTAAATCTGTTTTAGTTCTTTGTAGATTCTGGATATTAGCCCTTTGTCAGATGAGTAGATCGCAAAAATTTTTTCCCGTTATTTTAGTTGTCAGTTCACTCTAATGATTATTTCTTTTGCTGTACAGAAGCTCTGAGTTTAATTAGATCCCATTTGTCTATATTGGCTTTTGTTGCCAGTGCTTTTGGTGTTTTAGTCATGAAGTCCTTGCCTATGCCTATGTCCGGAATGGTTTTGTCTAGGTTTTCTTCTAGGGTTTTTAATGGTGTTAGGTTTTATGTTTAAGTCTTTAATCCACCTGGAGTTAATTTAAATATTTTCTTCATGTACTATATTAGAGTAGTCAGGCTGCCACAACAAAATACCACATATTGATTGGCTTAAACAACATAAATTTATTTTCCCACTGTTCTAGGGGCTGAAAGTCTAAGATTGATGTGTTGGCTAGTTTAGTTTCTCCTGAGGTCTCTTTCCTTGGCTTGCATAGGGCTGCCTCTTCAACTCCACTCTTGTGGTTCCTCTGTTCACACATGCCCTGTGTGTCTCTTTTGCCTCCTAGAAAGACACGACTCCTATTGGATTATAACCTCATGCTATGACTTCATCCAACATAACAACCTCCTAAAGGCCCTATCTCCAAAAACGGTCACGTTACGGGTTAAGGCTTCAAGAATTTATTTGGAGTAGGGGTCAGGGCACAGTTCAGCCTACAACATATACTTTCTAAGATGTCTGTTTATTCTTTTGTTACTTCTGACTGACTTACTGATTTTTTCTTGAGCAAACAGTCTAGGATTTTCTTTCCTTCTATGGACTGAGTATCTTGTTGATGAACCTTACCAATTCTCATTTAGATTTTTCTTTCATTATTTGCATAATTTTCCTAATATCATTGAGCTCATTTTGTAGTTTTCTTCTAGATTATTACCATACTTTTGGTTTGTCTTTTTTCTTGAAATACAGCATTCAGATTGTTTTCCCTTTTTTTCTCTGAAAATACAATAAGGCTGGGCACAGCTGCTCATGCCTGTAATCCCAGTGCTTTGGGAGGCTGAGGTGGGTGGATCACAAGGTCAGGGGTTTGAGACCAGCCTGGCCAATATGGTGAAACCCCATCTCTACTAAAAATACAAAAGTTAACCTGGCATGGTGGTGGGCACCTGTAGTTCTAGCTACTCAGGAGGCTGAGGCAGAGAATTACATGAACCCAGGAGGCAGAGGTTACAGTGGGCTGAAATGGTGCCATTGCACTCCAGCCTGGGTGACAGAGAGAGACTCCATCTTAAAAAAAAAAAAAAGAACACAGTGGCCAAAGTTTTGTGTGTGTTTGTTTGGTTTTGATTTTGTTTTGTTTTTCTATATAATATTATAACTATATTAGAAAATATAATCTGACAGGAAATTTATTTCGGATGAGATGAAATTAGGAATGCTGATTCAAGAAGTATGTGCTTTCAAAACTGCAATTGATATTAACAAATTACTTTTCTACCGTTTTCAAAAAATCCCAGTAAGATGCTTGAATGTGATTACCTCCAATACATTTGATTAATCTTTTCATTATTTCCTCCTTAGATAAATACAAATATTTATCTAGTATTATCCAAACTTACATTTGAATATTCATAATGATGAGTCAGGTTAAATGTTAAGAGTTAAAGAAAGAGAAAGGAAACACAAATGGGGCTCAACAGTTAAAGACATGTTTATTTTAGATAAAACATGAGAGGCACTTCTGGCTGATTTCAGTCAGGAGTGTTTTCTCTTACAGTCTACAAGTATATATTGGTTTTAGGGTGAGGGCGTTTATCACAAGCTTGGAATGTTTATGTGTGGGGGAGGAGTTTATGGCAGGGTTGTAATGTCTCTGGGCTGAGGGGAGGTTATCTTGGGGCAGACATCTTTCTGGCTGGAGGGGGTTTATCAGGGTTGGCATCTTCCCAGCTGGAGAAGTTGAGAATGTTTCTGGTTGGAGATGTTATTTGTGGTTTATGGTCATGCTGACCTTAGCCATTAGGCTGATGCCCTTTGGATTTAGGCATTTATTTTTCTGAGGTGAACTTTAGAATGAGGGACTTGTCCAAGATGGCAATGCTCCTGCTCTGTCATTAAACTCTATCATTTTATTCCTCTCAATTTCTTATTGGATTTTTATTAAGAAATTTTAAAAATTATTCTATATGTTAATAAATAAAAATCTGTCATTTATACTGCAAACATAAGCTCCATGTCTCTTAATATATACATGTATTTTGTTCCTTTGTTCTATTTTTTAATTGCATTAAGTCAAGCCGTTATTATTTTTTTGTCATAACTTCTTAACACTTAACTTTTTGCTATTGGATAGCCTAGGAAAGGGATAGCACTCTTTCACTATAAATAGGAATTTCTTCTTCCACATTCTACATTTCTGCAAACATTATTAACAACAGCAAGGGCAAATCCACAACAACAACAATTCCACCTATATTTATGAGAAAATGTAAATTTATAATGCATTTTCAATACTTCTGCTATACTTTTTAAACCAGTGGAAAATCCAGAATCATTTAATTTAGAACCCTTTAGTATTTTACTTAATGTAGCTCCTTTTGTGCATGTTGTTCAAAGTAAAATGTGTGGCATATCGATTGCTCAGTACCTGCTGTTACTTGTGATTAAGAGACAGACACTGTTCAGAGGAAATTGGCTTGTAATTACTACAAAGAGCAGGTAATCAACACAAGTATTGTCTTTTTATATTTTAAAGAGAGAGAGAGAGAAAATGAAATTATGCCAGAACCTTTATTTGAACATCACAACTCCTTTAACATAAAATTGTTTTCAGGAACTATCTACTACCCATGGTGATGTCTCCCAGCAATGTTAGCGGTCACTGTGCTTATGAGAAACTAACCTGAACTTTTATAACCTTACATCATTCTAAAATTACCAGAAAAAATATAGAGGATAGTTTAGGCCTTCTTTTTCATCTCTGGATTGAAATTTTTAAATAATTAGCATGTTATTTGATTCAATCAACTTTAGCGACAACATTTCAATCTTGAGTTTCTTTTCCTAAATTTCCCATATATGGGTTGAATACACCTAATCCAAAATGCTTGGGAACAGAAGTGTTTTGTATCTTGGATTTTAAAGATTTTGAAAAATTTGCAGATACATAATGAGATCTCTTGGAGATGGCACCCAAATCTAAATAGAAAATTATGTTTCATATATGCATTATATACATAGCCTAAAGGTAATTTTAAGTATTTTTAATAATTTTAGCATGAAACAAAGTTTAATTGAATTTGACTGTAACCCCTCACATGAAATCACATGTGATATTGCCCACCCGTGACTTCATGTCAGTGCTTAAAAAGTTTTGGATTTTGGATCATTTCGATTTTGGATTTTCAGATGATGGATATTCAACCTGTACTGTTGTATCCAAGCGAGTTAGAAGGAAACCACCACGCTCTGAGCTCCAAACTAAGAGTCCTTTATTAACCAGCAACTAAGAGATGTCTAACACTCAAAATTCTCTCAGCCTGGAAGAAGGGGCTTGATTTTCCTTTATATCCTGATTTAGATAGGGGAGGGGATGCCTAGCTGAAGCGGAATTTTACAGAAGCAGGACAAGCAAGTTAGATAAGGAAGCTGGTAACCAGAGGGCAGGAGGTTCCCAGGATTGTTGGTTGCTATATTTCCATACAATCATCAAGGGGGGGTAGCAGGGGCAACTTTCCATACAATCAATCACCAAGGAAGGTATTCACAATAGCAGGTAGCCTTGCCAAGCAGGATGCGGTTACAGTGGTTACAGGTACTGAGAACAGTGTGAACCACTCTTAACGGTTCCAAGCTTTGAGTGCAGTGTGACCCAGTAATGCACCTGTGGGGGCCAAGGTAGGTAGGGAGAAGCTAAGCTGGGACTTACTGCTGAGATGGAGTCACTTAGGCTAACACAAACTAGGTTATTATAGTACCTAAATCTTTGAAAGTGTAATACTATTCACTCTGATAATCTAAACAGAATACTTCCTGAAAAAGAAGAAAATGTATTCACATAATTATTTATATGTATTTTAAATATAGACTAACATAAAGGAACTTGGAGGTAAAAGACTCAGGAAAATTTTTATTGTTTTTGATTATTTTTAATGTTTATACTAGAGCATCTGTCCCAAGAGATAAATGTCATGTGTTAATCCTTGTACTATGGAGAAGATGGACAGAATTTGTGTAATCTAGCAATGACTAGAAGAAGAGACTTAATTTATATTCAGATAGATGGACAGACTAGTAGGCTCAATGTAAACATTAAATAATTGTTAATGATTATGTTTGTCATTTTACACTCTAGAACTATGCAAAGAGACAGAGTTCCCTTGCTCACAGACAGAATAATAATGAGAATAATGAGGAGAAACACAGCCTAGTCAATAGCTGCAATGCAACATGGTAAATTCTATAATGAAAGAGTATAAGGACTGCTGTAATTGCATAGATTAGTAATTAAAGATTCTGCCTAGGAGACTCAAGACAGGCATCAGTTAGAGATTCCACCTTAGTGTAATAACACTTGAAAGAATTAGCATGATCTGACTAAAATCAGCTTGATCCTTAAATCCTTACACATTTAGGGATAGAAACAAAAACTCTGATATTATAAACAGATTGAGAATCTACACAATAAAATTTTCTTGATAGTGCTCACCTCTGATAAAACACATGAATATACAGTGTATTTCTTTAAGAAATTTTGCTAAAATTTGAATGAATGGTTTCATGAAAGTTCTTATGTCTATAAGCAAGGTAGTTGTTTTACCATTTTTTATGACCTGAGGTGCTGTGCAATTATTTGGAGGTGTTGTCAGAGTCCATTCTCCTATACAAACTTCATATAGTTCTGAATTAAATATTCCCTGTGTATCTTGGTCACAGAATATTGCTTGTTTTTCATAAGTTAATGTTCCACTTGTTCTGTTTTATTTTGTTTTAATTTCCTTTTTTACAGCCATTTCCCAAAACATCCTATATACAGGCATTCTCTTTGTACATGCTTATGGGCATTGTATCTAATGTAAAATCTGGAGCTTATATGAGTTTAAAATATTCCTTCATGAATAAAATCCCTAAAGTCCAATGTGGACTATTATCAAGTGTATTTCAGGGTTTAGTATTATTTTTGCTTTATTTTTAATTTTTAGATAATGTCAGGATATACAATATCTACATTAATGAGTTCCAGAAAGGTAATGACATATTTTAGACTATGTCTAAGGCCAGGTCAAACTGTGTTTCAGATGGTTGAAAATAATTGAACAAATTTGGTAAAAAGAAGTTCTTGCTTATCTCCTGCATCATTTTTATATATTTGAATCTTAGGAAATTTACTAAATACATATTTCATAGTATGTGAAGATAGTGTGTGGAGACAGCTATGCATATCATCACATGGAATCCACAATATTCTAAACTTTTAAAATATATATTTTAAAAGACTAAGTATCTTGTCAATGTCATGCAACTAGAATGCAGAAAATTGGAATTTGAATTTTTGCTGACTATAGACTTAATCATGTTTCATCAAGGGGCACCCATATAATCTTTTTCTTTCCTAGTAATCATGTATGCAGTAAGTGAAAACAATTGCAATAACAAATAATATTTTGTTTAATAAAACAAATTAATTTATTTCTTAGGACTTTGTTGGATGCTAACTGATTTCACTTTCATCACATTAACTGCATTTGGATAAAACTAATCAAACTCATATTTCATCCTTTTAATTACAGGCTAATATCTACATAAAATCTAGTCAGTAGAGGTCAATGAAATTCCTGCTACTAAAAATAAAACTTTTAATTAAAATGTTACATGAAAGTAGTGAAACTAAACAATGTGTTACAGAAAAATTGACTGATACACACAGAGAGAGAGGGAGAAACTATAATAGGGAAAATATTAAGTTGTTTTTCAGAAAAGTTAGCTGAAAAT
This sequence comes from Plecturocebus donacophilus, assembly GCA_004027715.1. Classification (NCBI taxonomy): domain Eukaryota; kingdom Metazoa; phylum Chordata; class Mammalia; order Primates; family Pitheciidae; genus Plecturocebus; species Plecturocebus donacophilus. Next base: position 30,464 of record PVKP010016350.1, read on the forward strand.
TTGGAAGAAGAAGATTTGTAATAAATATTTAACTTAGGTGAAATATGGATTAAAAACTCACTGAAGAGAAATTACCTATTTCTTCTATAGTATTAACCATTTAAAGACATTTCAGTTAATTTTGAATACAAAGTTATATTGGGTCAGATAAGATAATTTTTGAGCTTTTAAACAAGTCTTTGAAAAAAAACCAAGACAGTCAATAACACAAATGCTTATTTAAGGGACACTTAAACAGAAAAAAAAAGTTATAATTCTAAGCTCACTGAATTTGTACTTCAAGGTATTTCATGCAGAGAAACCTCCCAAAATGGACACACAGGATGCATTGCTTATACTGTCCTTAGACTTGTTTATTGTTTAAGAAATATCTATTTTGGTTTTAACTTCTCCTTGATTTTTAGGAACAAAAAATGAACTTTAGCATTATAGAATGCACTTACAGACCTGAAAATCTAATTTATTAAACTTATTTCTTATTGGCTGACATATATATAATTTAAAACTAATTAAGACAAAAGTTAGGAGTACATTATAAATAAAAAATAATCATCTCCACAATGAGCATTCTATATAAATAAACTCAGTATCAAAATACATTTTGAAAAACTGTAAGAGACAGGAATCAGAAACATTTAAGAAGTTAGTTGATTTTAAAGATTATTTTACAAGCCAAGCATTTATATTGCTTTATGACAACCAAAAAAAATTTCACATAAAAAAACCCCACAGCCTGGCATTTTTATATAGATAAGAGTTTTGTATTCTACCATTTCAGCCATTCATGTGTAAATGAATTGCTTAAAGTGCTTAAAATAATTGAAAACAGATGAATATTTTGAGCATAATAAGTATTCTCTATTCACAATTTTCTTCCCTAGAAAACCCTTACTTTGAGCAGGGGATGGGTAGGACTACAAAAGTATTCTTTAGTCTAGTTTGAATACCATGCATTTGAAATGAGCAGATCTGAATTAATGAGGTCATGAGGTCTAAATGAAATATACAGGTCTCTGTGAATTTTAAACTGGATGAAAAACAGTTGCTAGGCCAATTTTTCTTCTTGGCATAATAGCTCTAGCAAAGGTACTTAAAACTGAACCCAGATGATTTTTTAAAAACAGACTTCATTTTTAAGAGCATTTTCAGATTCACAGACAAATGAGGTAGAGGGTACAGTTTCGATATATCTCCTATTCCCACATATACACAGCCTGCCCCACTGTCAACATCCTGCACCAAAGTGGCATATTTGTTAGAATCAATTAACCTACATTGACACATCATTATCACCCAAAGTCCATAATTTACAATAGGATTAATTTACAGTGTTGTTCATTCCATAGGCTTAGACAAATGTATAATGAAATGCATCCACCATTATAGTATCATATAGGGTAGTTTCAATTATTTAAAAATCTTCTCTACTCCACTGACTTATCCATTTCTGCCCTATAAACTCTGGCAACCAATGAGTTGTTCTACTGTCTCTGTAGTTTTGCCTTTTAGTTATTGTCATATTGTTTAAATGATATAGAATAGCATATAGCCATTTCAGATTGGCTTTATTCAATTACTAACACGCATTTAAGGTGTCAACCAAGAAGAGGTAGAAAACCAGACTGCAACGCAGTAAGGCAGGCATTTATTGGGGGTCTTTGAAATTGTAATTCCAGAGGCACATATTTGTATAAAGGTCAAATTGTGTTCTGAAGTGATGGAGGGGAGTAGGAAATTTTGAAAGTACACTGAGGGTAATTACACAAATTGTTTTGAAAGAATTACCATTGGTGGAAGAACCTGGCTCAGTACATGAGTTCATAGTTCCTTGATTGTTGCTATTGAGGAGTAGCAGTGCTGGCGAAATTCAGTTGTTTTTCAGGGTGTTATAGTCATTGCAGTTTGGTCGAGTTCAAAGTTTCAGTTTCAAGGAAAGATTCTGGCGTTTTCTTCTTTTGTGCAAGGTTACAAGGGATGCAGGTAATCCTTCTTAGAATGGCTTCGGGAATATACTTTAGAAATCGGCACCTGGGCTACGCCATCTTGTGCAGCACATTTTACAAAGGTTTCTCCATGTCGTTTCATGACTTCATAGCTCCTTTCTTTCTTTGTAGCCTGGAATATTACATTGTCTGGATGTACCACAGTTTATTTGTTCATTCACTCTCTGAAGGACATCTTAGTTTCTTACAAGTTTTGACAATTATAAAAAAGCTGCTATAAATATCATTGTGCAGTGTTTATGTGGACATACAATTTCAAGTCATTTGAATAAATATCAAGTAGTATAATTGCTGGGTTGCATAGTAAAATCATGTTTAGTTTTGCAATAAATTACCAAAAAATCTTCCAAAATGGCTGCACCATTTTGTTTCCACCAGCAATGAATGAGAGTTTCCATTGTCTCACTTACCTGCTGGCATATGGTGTTGTGAGAGTTTGAAATTTAGGCCATTGTAATAGGTATGTAGTAATATCTTAATGGTGTTTTAACTTGCATTTCTCTAATGGTATGTGATGTGAAACATATTTTGTATGTTTATTTGTCATCTTGTATTTTCTTTGGTGAGATATCTGTTTAGATATTTTCTCCATTTTTTATATCAGGCTGTTCCTTTCTTCTTATTGAGTTTTAAGAGTTTGTGTATATTTTCAGTAACAGACCTTTATCAGATATATCTTTGCAAATAGTTTCTCTCAGTTTGTCAATCCTTCATTTTTAAAAGAAACAAAATTCCATAAACAAATATCTTAACTCTGAAGGAATCTAATTCTTGCCCTGGGTATTGTCTATATTTCATAATATCGAACTGCTTAAACTGTTTAAGTGTTCCCAAAGTTGATGTGCATTCTGAGAACACACAATCTTCATTAGGCCAACTGCTTTGTATTTAATAAGCTGTGTTGTTGATTAAATATATTTTTTTACACTGTCCTATGGGAACTGTAGGGCCCTTAAAAGGCTCTGATGTCAACAATGGGTTAGTAGAGATCTTTCTCCAAAGGGGTATTGGAATTGACATGGGTTAAAGAACCTAAAGGACTAGCTCTTGAATGACCTGGACAGATTATATTAAACCAAGTAATCACTACCAAGATATTGCCAAACATCTAATGCTAAAATTTCCTGAAATTCTTTACCATGGGAATGCCAAATATGTGGTACAAAGGCTCTCACTTATTTGACCCCCAGACGTGAGGCAGGTATTTTAATTGAATAAAGTCATTTTGTCTGAACCAGGATGATGAATTTATTCAGTTGAGTGCTCTAGGAATCTGCTACCAATAGTGAGTACAGCATGACAATAATAAAATTTGTCATTCTCACTTGGCTGCTAAAATTATCTCTGCTTTCCTTCCTTAATTAATGTCCTCCAGTTTTTCCTTATAAACATATAAAAACAAAAAAGAGTAGATCCTTGTATTACATATTTGAATTCTTTTTTACCACTTTTAATAACAGGTAAATTTAGCGCCCTTATAGCATTCATTTGTTTCTGAATAAAATACCCAGTTTTTACCATCTAACTGGCACTACTGTAGACAGTAGGATCTGATCATCAATAAGCAGACAAAATGTGCTACTTTCATGATGTTTACATTCCAACTGGGGAGAGTGAAGATATCCAAATAAAATATTTAGTATATTAAAGAGTAGCAAATGCTAAAAGTAAAATTGAAACATGAAATGTGGACAGGGAATGTGTATGAGCGAGGGCAGGGTGTCACACATGTGGGTTGCAATCTTAACGTAGTATGACCAAAAAAATGTAACATTGAGAAAGTGACTTTGGCGTAAATATCTGGAAGAGAAGTTTTTATTTAGAGCAGAAGAGAAACAAGTACTTACAGCCCTGCTGTACACAGCCTGAGATATTCAAAGAACAGTGAGGAGCCCAGTGTGATTGGAGAAGAGCAAGCAGGAAAATAATCTGAGATGCTAGAGATAGCATTTTGTATTTCCTTCATGCCTTTCTGTATTATTTTATTGAATTATTTTAGCAGCTTTTTAACATGGTAGGTATGAGTACACCATTTTACATAGGTAAAGACAGAATCAAAATGTGATATGCATTATCTAATGTCTAACGACTAGTAATTGCAGCATTCCCACAGAGATGTAAATTTTTGGAATACAAATTCATCACAAATTCTGTTACAGCACACATGCCACTTCATAACTAAAGAAATAACTAACATCTAAAACGAAAACTATCCTGCCATGTAGTGTCCCTGGCACCTAACTCAAAACAGCATGCAGGCCATATCTTCCAAGAAAATCACTATTTCAGCAGCTTCAATCAAGCTGGGCTTCTTATTTGTGATTTTGTTCATCCATGCCAATGTTCTACTTGATATATATGTCAATGAACTACAGGAAAATTTTCATTTATGTACAGTGTATTCTCAAAGATACATTTTTTTAAAAAAATGGAATCAATGTTTATCAAATTACAGAATTTTTTCCTAAGAGAAATTTGAATCAATTCATCTCAATTACAAAATAAATAGAATTTACACTGTATATATTTAGTTTTTGTCTTTTCTTAATACTTTAATACAAAGCAGATTAGTTGAAATTCTATGAATATTTCAATTGAAGGTAAAATTTAGCAACTTTTTACACCATTAACTATTTACAAATTGGTTTCAATTAAATCAAATTTGTAACACGTTTGTTTTTCTCCAAAAGAACAATTAATTTTTTTCCCTCATTTTAACAAAGTAGCTAGAAACCATCCTCTAGGACTGCCTATAGGAAATAATCAATCACAGATAAATATATAAATCCCTATTACTAGGAAACTTAGATATTGCTGCAACAAAGTTGCCTATTTGAGAAACAACTATAAAAATTCATCAATATCTGAAATCTAGAGGAATGTGCCCTCTTTTGATTTGGGGCTCATGTTACAAAACCCATGTTGATTTTCTCTGTTCACAAAATGTTAATACATATGGATAAATTTCCTGGTCATCTAACACAAGTCTTTTCCTATAAATCATTTTTTTAGAAGTTGAGTAGGATGACTGCCTCTACCTTTGAGCTGCCACATGGAGCACCCAAAATAAATTTTCCATATACTTTAAGGATATGTTTAAATAAAATCATTTTTTTCATTTTAGTCATTTAATTTGTTTTTAACTTCTTTTCTAGTTTCGGGGATACATGTCCAGGTTTGTTGTATATAGATAAACTCATGTCAAGGGGGTTTGTTGTACAGATTATTTTGTCACCCAGGTACTAAGCCTAGTACTCAATAGTTATTTTTCCTGCTCCTCTCCCTCCTCCCACCCTTCACCCTCAAGGAGGCCCCAGTGTCCCTTGTTCCCTTGTGTTCACGAGTTGTCATGATTTAGCTCCCATTTATAAGTAAGAACACACACTATTTGTTTTCTGTTTCTGCATTAGTTTGCTAGCAATAATGGCCTCCAGCTCCATCCATGTTCTCAGAAAAGACATGATCTCATTTTTTATGGCTGCATAGTATTCCATGCTGTGTATGTATCACATTTTCTTCATCCAATCTGTCACTGATGGGCATTTAGATTGATTACATGTTTGCTATTGTGAAGAGTGCTGCAGTGAACATACATGTACATGTGTCCTTATGGTGGAATGATTTATATTCCTCTGAGTATATACCCAGTAAGACTGATGGGTTCAATGATAGTTCTGTTTTTACCTCTTTGAGGAATCGCAACACTGTCTCCCACAATGGGTGAACTAATTTACATGCCCACCAACAGTGGATACCTGTTCCCTTTTCTCCACAACATTGCCACTTGCCAGAATCTGTTATTTTTTTGACATTTTACTATTAGCCATTCTGACAGGCATGAGATGGTATTTCATTGTGGTTTTGGTTTGCATTTGTCTAAAAACAAGTGATATTCAACTTCTTTTTGTATGATTAGTGGCTGCACGTACATCTTCTTTAGAGAAGTGTCTGTTGGTTTCCTCTGTCAACTTTTTAATGGGTTTTCTTTTGTTATCTGTAAATTTGTTTAAGTTCCTTATAGAGGCCATATTAGATCTTTGTCAGATGCATAGTTGCAAATATTTTCTCCCATTCTGCATGTTGTCTGTTTACTCTGTTGATGGTTTATTTTGCTGTGTAGAAGCTCTTTAGATCCCACTTGTAAATTTTTTGCTTTTTTTGCAATTGCTCCTGGTGTCTTTGTCATGAAATCTTTGCCTGTTTCTATGTCCTGAATGGCACTGCCTAGGTTGTCATCCAGCATTTTTATAGTTTGGGGTTTTACATTTAAGTTCTAAATCCATCTTGTGTTGATTTTTGTATATGATGTAAGAAATGGGTCCAGTTTCAATCTTCTGCATGTGGCTAGCCAGTTATCCCAACAGTATTTATTGAATAGGGAGTCTTTTCCCCATTTCTTGTTTTTGTCAGCTTTGTGGAAGATCAGATGATCATAAGTGTGTGGACTTCTTTCTGGGCTCTCTATTCTGTTCCATTGGTCTATGTGTCTGTTTTTGTATCAGTACCATGCTGTTTTGGTTAGTGTAGCCCTGTGATATAGTTTGAAGTTGGGTAACATGATGCTTCCAGCTTTGTTCTTTTCCTTAGGATTTGTCTTGGCTATTTGGACCCTTTTTTGTTTCTATACACATTTACAATAGCCTTATTTCTGGTACTATGAAGAATATTATTGGTAGTTTGATAGGAAAACTGTTGAGTCTATAAACTGCTTTGGGCAGTATGCCCATTTTAATGTAATGTATAGGATATCTTTCTATCCCTGAGCATAGAATTTTTAAAATTTGTTTGTGTCATCTCTGATTTCTTTAAGCAGTATTTTGTAGTTCTCATTATAGAGATTTTTCAGCCTCCTGGTTAGTTGTATTCCTAAATATTTTATTCTTTCTGTGGCAATTGTGAATGAGATTGAGTTCCTGATTTGGCTCTTGGCTTGGTTGTTGTTGCTGTATAGGAATGCTAGTAATTTTTGTACATTGATTTTGTATACTGTGATTCTGTTGATTGTTTATCAGCTTAAGAAGCTTTTAAACTGAGGTGTTTTCTAGATATAGAATCATGTCATCTGCAAACAGGGATAGTTTGACTTCCTCTCTTACTATCTGGATGTCCTTTCTTTCTTTCTCTTGCCTAATTGTTCTGGCCAGGACTTCCAATACCATTTTGAATAGGAGTCGTGAGAGATGATATCCTTGTCTTGTGCTGATTTTCAAGAAGGATGCTTTCAGCTTTTCCCCATTCAGTACAATGTTGGCTATGGATTTGTCGTAGATGGTACTGAGATCAATTAAAACATACTACCCAAATATGTTGAAAATCTACCTAGGCTTTTACCACTGATGGGCAAAAGAAAAAAAAAAGATAAAAGGTCTATTTACTCTACAAATTGTAGCAAAATTTAACAGAACATTAAAATTACCCCAGACATTATGGATAAATATGAAACCCTTAGGAAGTTCACAAAATATACTATCTGAAAACAATTCCAGAACTTAAATATTTTACTTATATACTGAATAATCAGAGAAAGTTTTAGGATAGTAGTGCAGAGTATACCAAATCTAATGTCATTCAATATGTTAAATGCAAAAACTACATCTATCTTATTTTGATTCTTTCTATAAGTTTTTTATTCATAATCATTAGTCAAAATATTTTAAAAACTAGGCATTTTGTGAAGTGATAGAGATTGAGAATATAGGTTAAAATAACAAGTATATAAAATAAGATTCTCACAATGCTACAGAATATTCACACATCTCATCTCTAGATTTTTATTTACCTGGGGGAATTTTCCTTTTTCCTTGCCTGGATTTTTTTGGGAGGAGGCAGGTGGGACAGAATCTTGCTCACTGCAACCTCTGCCTCCTGGGTTCCAGTCAAACTTGTACCTCAGCCTCCCTAGTAGCTGGGATTAAAAACTTGTGCCACCATACCTGGCTAATTTTTTATCTTTTTCTCCTCAAGTGATCGGTATGCCTCGGCCTCCCAAAATTCTGGAATTACAGGCATGAGCAACCATGCTCAGTCACATATTTCTATAACATTTTAAAAGACCTTTCTGGATTGAGTTAGTTCTCATTCCTGTGTATCACTTTAGGAATGTCTATGTTGATGCTCAGGACAGTTATCAGATTGAAATTGTATATTCCTTTTTTTTGATTAGACAAGTAAATTTTTGTACTTGTTTTATTATTCACCAATGTGGTCTAGAAATCAAGAATCTTTAATAAACAGTAGGTATTTTTTAAGTTATATTAATCAAATAACACAAATTAAAGGCTATGATATTTTGGTAGATGTTGTAGAGTAATAGAAATAGTTACAAATAGCCTTTTATAGATTGGATGGTACAAAATGACACTAGTAATAGAACATTTTGCATGGTATTTTGCATCATATAAAATGCTGATATAAACTCAGGCACATTTTGCATGATATTTTGCAGTATATAAAATGCTGATATAAACTGAGGATGCTCTAAGCAGAAATGGGTGGGATTTCTTTGTTTTTTGTTTTTGTTTTTGTTTTTGTTTTGTTTTTCTTTTTGAGACAGAGTCTTGCTCTGTCATCCAGGCTTGGGTGCAGTGGCTCGATCTCAGCTCACTGCAACCTCTGCCTCCTGGGTTCAAGCAATTCTCCTGCTTCAGCCTCCCGAGTAGCTGGGACTACAGGCGTGTGCCACATTGTCCAGCTAAGTTTTGTATTTTTAGTAGAGATGGGGTTTCACCATGTTGGCCAGCCTGGTCTCAAACTTTTTAACTCAGGTGATCTGCCCACCTCAGCCTCCCAAAGCGCTGGGATTGGAAGCATGCACTGCCACACCCAGACTGTTTTTAAAATATAATTGAATATTGATATATTTAACATGGAGTTTTTGCTTTTGTAACAAAATAACTTAAAATTGCATGAGCACATATTATAAGTATCTCTCACACATCTTCCTAATAGTAAAAATAAATAATACAAACATTTATTTCAGGCAATTATAATTAAATCACGTTTATTCCTGATTTAATATTAATTCCTTTAAACATGTTATGTAACACACAAGCTTAAGAATCTCTTTATAACATTGCAACAATTAAAAGAGTCTTATGTATAATCTACATTCCTGGGCCTATAAATTATCAAAAAAAATGAGAATTTATCATTATTAAATATAACAGTAAGTGGTCAATATGGCAAAATGGCAATTATATGAATGAGCCAATTGAGAATTAGGCAAACTGTAAGGAAAAGAAAGAGTATCCTTTAACCAATAATCTCCTTGAAGACAAGCTGTAACATGCTCATTCTAATTGTAATGCGAATTCTAACTATAGTACTATCATGTTTCCTATCACATTAGAAATAATACATATTTGTTAAAATCATTTATGAAAATTTAGATGGTATGTACTATGAATACACTTATGATTCCCAGTCTGCTTTTTTCCCAGCTGTTTTTGGTATTTGACATGAGCCTCCTTCCAAAGAATAAGTAAATAATGTAAACAAATGAAAACATTATGGCTAACATTCAAAAGATATGCCATTACCTAAAGCTGTGTAAGCTAACCAGAAAGAGATCCTGTGCCTGTCAGACTTTATTGTAACATTGCAAATATTAATGCCAGTGTTTAATCGGGCATGGACAGGAATGGAAACCTACAAAAGTAAAGGGAATAGCACATATTTAGGAATCAAAGGTTACATTTATGTACAAAAAGGTTTCATTCTATGTTAACTTAGATCCCAAAGTAAAACAGTGTATAGAGTAAAAATATACTAGGGATGCCAGTACAGGTCATCTGGTAATGGTGACAGTTACATCATTCAATTTATATGGGTTTTATTACATATTAATATTGATATGCTGCTTTTATGTCTCTTTTTACTTGCATATATCTGGTTCTGAAACCATCTGATTTTTAAAACTAACAATACCATGTTCTGGAGCCTACATGATGAAGGACAGACTCTGAAATGCAGCACATTCTCTAAGATAAAGAAGACCATCTGTGAGTCCATTTAAGACATAGCCAAGCTATGTTCTACTAGATTGGAAACAAATGACATTTCCTATGTGAAATATCTGCACAAGCTATCATCAATCTGTGTTCTTCCTGGCTTTGTTTTCAGTCCACTGTCCAGGAAGATAAATTATGTAGCATTCGTAATTGTATCTCCCATGATCTATAGACTTTTAGCTCTCTATGTGGCTTCCTTTAATTAGAGTTATGTACCCTTGTTCTGAGAACTACGATCTAATAAAATCCTTGTTTAATAATGCCCAGAATTACTATGTATTTACAAATATTGGTTTTTAGACAAGAGGAGTAACCTATACGTATTTGAGGTGAAGAATATGTTAATTAGGATAGTTAATTTTACATTGTGTACATATATCATAGCATCACTTTGTATCCCATAAATATAAACAATTATAATTTTTCAATATAGAACAAAATAAAAAAATAAAAGTGATAAATCATAATATAATGACAAACATGAAACTTTTATGGATAACAATACAAAAACGTTGAGAGCATCTGAATAAAATTATTATGTAAACCCCTAAATTTCTTCACTTTATTTATTTAAGAAGTTAGTCAATGGCATGTTTTGTATTTTTGTCTGTCCTCCTTTTGTTCATTCTTATTCTACTGATATTCTTCAATAAACCTTGTGCTGCATTTATCCCAGAGCATTCTCATTTCCATCACTTCCTTAGATGCTTGCTAAAAACCAACAAAAATTTCTAATCTAAGCATAATATCAAGTCAAAGCTTACTTTCTCCACAGAGTCTTCATTGATGAAGTTCCTCAGGGAGTTTGCTTTCCTCCAACACAATTTTCTCCTTCCCTATAACTTGTGGTAATCTTCTCTTTCTGTGTTTTTGGTACCGATTTTTGTTTTATTGCCTGCTATCTCCCTGTTTTGCTCTTATTAGCTATTTTGCATCTGAATAAAATGATAGAGAGGACATTATTATTTTCATTGGACAAAAGATACTTCAAATTAAGTACAAATTGGGAACATATTTCTCTGTTAACATAAAAATACATACCATTTAACTTCCTCTGTAAAATTCTATTTAATTTATGTGAATTTTATTTGAAAAATAGGAGTTACAGTGCTGTATATTAGAAAAATAGTAAAAACTCAAATACATTTAGTAGAAATTATATTTTTAATTAAATGGACTTTTGTGCAGTAATGTAATGATACACAGATTATTTCTAACAGTATTCTTTTTTTTCCTGAATTATAAGTTTCTTATTACTAATGTAATTGAATTAATTGGCTTACAAAAAGAGTATGAAAAAGCAAGAATATTGCTAATTTTTTAGTATCTATTAGGTCAAGACCTGAGCTAGGTTAATATATCCATCAGTTTGATTAATTTTTCCTTCATTTTCTCAAGGTAGGGATTTTTGACTACATTTTTAAATGCCATTTTTTATTTAGATAATGTCCTCTTACAGGACTTCATTTTCCAAGCAATAGCCTACATTAATGATTAGGTAGAAGAGTGGGTAAATTTACTTACTTCTCTGTTGTCCCACGGGCATGTGAGATGAAACAACTTTTTAATCTATACATTACCTAGCTTCTTTTGCTTGAAAGAACTGAAATAAATGTATAACATGTATGTTCATTTTTTTGAAACTAGATATAGCTCACAAAATATTAATACATGAAGTTTGCTGATAATGTTAGCAGGATATATATCTTATCTTCTTAAGTCAACATTGCTGGACTATTTCATGAGTTTTGAATACTCATCTTCACATTTGAAACAGCATTAGCCAACAAAAGCATCCACTTATCAAGTGTATCTTACGTTTGCAAGAGATGTTCATTATTTACCTTTCTAAGCACTCAGCTTCTTTCAAAGTCCCTGACAAGCCAAGTAAACCAGCTATTCCTCATGCAGGAGAGTGTGTGAGTGTAGCTTTTGTTCTTTCAATTGTAAGAGATAAAAGAAGATATTTCTTGAGAGTTTTGTGAGGTGCAGGTTTTATTTGATAATCAGACACCATTTTAGCTGAATGGAAAAGAAATGTATAGTACTTTACATTATTTATGCAATCTTTTTGCCTTCCTCATCTCAAAATGACCAGTAAAATTAATTGAGAAATTCGTAAAGTTAATTAAGGAATTCATAAAGATGGAATGGCAGAAGCTTTCGATTTTAATTATTTTAAATTCTGGAGGAATGAATAATTCTAATGTACTCAACTATTTTTTTTAACTGGTGATAATTATTAGTATTTATTTGTGTTCTGAAAGTTGACTTATTTTCATGTTTGTTGGTAGGTTTATAAGGGCATGCTTTTGTCAGTGATCACATTTTATAGTGGGCCAGGGACCGGGCTACATAATTTGGTTAATTGAATGCCAGCGGGACACTGTGTAATTTTAAAAGCTTAATGTGCTATTGTTGATGAATATTATGATGATGGTTGATATATTTTTATTATCTGTACAATAATAATAATCTCTTCTTGCTTTAATTTTTCAATGTAACAAAATAAATGTAACAGACAGCCATATGGAGTATATTTTGTAAAATATGAGCAAAATCATTTACAAACTATCTTCAAAAATTAAACAAAATAATATAAAAATCTAACAATATACTGAAAAGCAAATAAACTCTCAAGGCTTGAACTTTATTGTTTATGCTATTTTTATTATAGAGATCTGTCGCCTGACTTCCTGAGAATCTGTCATGATTAAACAGAGAAAGAAAGAAACTGAGTAGCATGTAACTGGCTTTTTCAAATAAAGCTAATTGGAAGTAAAGTAGCCATAGAGCAATGAATGAACATTGTAATTAAAAAGAATGGCACAGATAATCCTATGAAAAATGATATTTGTTGTTGATGAAATAATAAGCCAGGGCTGAATTTCAGTTTTTGAGTCTCATAGGAGTAATGTGATTGTATTCAAAATATTTCTCTTTTAGCATTTTAAAAATTATTATGTGAATATACATATAAAGGACTTAACCATTCCAAAAAATTTGTAATTAATTAATAATTTGCTTTATGAGTAGGTGTACAAAATTATTTTCATCAATTAGAAAAGCATACAAGGAAGTGATTTTTCAAAACAACTAAAATTCTATTCAAACTAACATCTTTCATTTAATACCATGAATAACTAGAAATATTTTCTCCTCAGCTTTTGGACTCTGTATGACAGACAGCTTTGTCAATTTAACTTTTTGGAAACACATTTTTTGATATCCTGACACTACTCTCTAAGGGCTAAATATCTGGAGATATGTTATTTTAGAATATTTAAAAGATACCTTAAAATCACAATATTCCCTTTTTAAAAACAGTTTATTTAAGACATTTTAAAAATAATATGGCACTAAATTTGCATTGTATTTCAGTCTGATTATTAGCTTTAGAAAGTTCCTGGGCTAGCAGGCTGATCACCTCCCATATCCTGGAAAATTTTAATTAACTCCTCTCCACCACATCCCTAAAAGCAATTCCTTACCATTCTCAATGAACAGATGCAACTAGAAAATGCACAAAAAGAGATAGAGCGTAAATTCCTCTTTGCTGGGTGCTTCCAACATGAGGATTTCAAGTGCCAAGGGCCTAGTTTTGATAATATGGGAAAAAAATAGAAGAGTCACTGTATTTCATCTGTAGACACCTTTTGCTCACTGTTGCCGGGAGATGTTACAGACTTTGTATCATTTGTCTGTATGTGTCATTTCATTCATTTTAAAACTCCCTTTAATAGATGTAACTCTTTAAACTGAAAGGTAAAAAGTGTATATATTTTGGGTGTACTGATCTGAGTTTTTAAAATGTATAAACATGACTATTGATAATAAACATTGACTCTTCTTATATATTCATATACCTAATGTTTTCTAGTAATATTCTAGTGCCATTTTTAACTTTTTCTCTTATTATTTTGTCTCTTATTGATACTTTATATTTTTAAATTACTGTATTTATATAAAATTCCTATTATATAATTTAAGCACAATATAATATTTAACAAGGTAATAAAATGGATTCATAGTGATTATCTTATAAAATTTAAGGAAAGAGGCTATGATATAAGAAAACAGTATATATTCTATAAGAGAAAGGCAGGTCTGACTCTTGCTCAAGGCCTGTTTCTAGGCCATTAGGCATCTGTCTATAAATTAGAAAAAATGGGTCTTTTTCTGGATGGATGCAGCTCTGCAACTAGAAATCTTATATATATATATAAGATACATATATATATATATACACATATATATATATGAGATATATATAAGATATATATATGAGATATATATATGAGATATATATAAGATATATAAAAGATATATATATTTTATTGCACTAAATCTTATATATATATTATATTATATATAATATATATATAAAATATATGTGTGTATATATATATATATATATATATATATAATTGCACTTTAGGTTCTGCGGTACATGTGCAGAACATGCAGGATTGTTGCATAGGTACATACATGGCAATGTCGTTTGCTGCCTCCATCTCCCCGTCACCTACATAGAAATCTTAATGAATAGAGAGTGCTTTGTGTGAAGGAAAACGGTAATGGTTGCATGGCTTGAAGTACAGGACACAAGCCGGATTCCATCTCCTTTATTCCCCTTGGTCAGGAACCTCTGTGTAATGCAAAATTCATACATGTATATGACCATAATGCCTGTAGCATTCCTTCTACCCTCTCTATAGCACAACATTAATTTAATTTAGAAGCAAAACCTAGAAATAATGTCGCATAATTACTTCAACTGCAAAATATATTAGTTTGTCAGGCCAAAATTTCTACATATCCAACCATACATACTCATTCCTGCAACTTGCCTTTGCAAAGGCAAAATAACTCTATGCTTATTTCGATGGCAACCCCTCTGAAATGAGACAACAGTCTCTTTAAATCTCATTTACTAAATGTCTTTTAAAATATGTAAAAGCACTTGAGCTTTCTGTAAAAAACCTTAGCCCAAAATGAAACAGATAGTAGAATGTGTTCAAGAACTGACTTCTCATTATCAGCCAAAATTTAGTCTATGAAAGCCAAAAAATATTTCAATTTTCTTAGTGCAACTCTCAGAGAAATAACATGAGTGTGACATAATGGATACTAGAATCATATTTCCAACAATTTTATACATTTCCTATTCTCCTGGGTACTTCCTCTTAAACAAACAAAAAGTATGTAATTCACATCCATCCAAACAAATTAAGAAAACAAGATTCCTCTGGACTTCACCTCATTTTGTTTTACAAATTTCTTCCAAAAATCAAAACCTCTTATAGATGGGTACCCTCTTATTTTACATCCTATTACTCATGGAATTCTATAACCCTCATAATAGATGTAATACAGTCCTCTCAAATTGCTTACATTTCCTCCAACTTTTGATGTCGTCTCAATATATTCTTTACTTACTGTACTAGGAATTTGCTGTACCATTTGTCATTTCTCCATTGACTACTTCAAAATGCCCTCTCCTGTAGCTGCCTGCCAGGATGTACATATCAGTTCAATAATATTTATAAAGAACATACAATGTAGTGGCCTTATGACAAAGTGTCTTTCATATTTAACAACGCAGACAACAACAGCAACATCGTCAAGAATAAATATTATAGTTTATTCTTAATCCTAAGTAATGTCCCACTTCTTTTGATCATGCCTGGAGTATAGAAAAAAAAAATGACTCTCTCAAATTCCAATTCTTTTCTGCTCTCAGTGCTACATATATAACCCACCTAAACTTTATCCAAAGATCACCTTTCAGTCTTTATTTGGTTTGACCACTTACAATTTTGATAATAAAATTCTCTTTTGAAATGTTCTTGGTTGCCATGACACCAGTCTCTTTCTGAGTCTCCTATATATGATGAAACTTTACTACACATGATTCAACAGACTAATTTTCCTTTATTTATACTTAAATCATTTCTGCACTAGGTTCTTTCTTAACCCTTTTCCCTCTTCCTATTCTGAGTTCTCTTCTTGTGCACTCCTAAAAGAATGTCAATAATCACGAGCACAGAGAAAACACGGTTTTCTCTCTTTGAACATTTCAAAGAGTAAGAATCATCAGGCATAATATAGGAATTTTGCATTTATTGGTTAATATTTGAAGTATTTAATATGAATTATTTAAAATGATTATACCCATCAGTATGTCTTTAGGGTTATCTATAGGAATGCTATTAACCATGAAGTTTTTATACAAGGATACAATTCTCTAATGAGTTAATGAGTTCCTGTCTTTCCTAACAGTTGTATGAGCAGTGATTAATTTTATTTTATTTCTCATATTAAATATAGATTGTGCATTTCAAAAGAGAAACACCTAGTGTCTCAAATATTGGCCACTCACCCTTAAGTACTCATTTAGTTTCTGCTTCTGCAGATTACTGAATTGCATAATTACCTACAAAACACTGTGTCAATAATTCATTTCTGTTAAATGCTGATAATGTCTGAGTAGCAATAAGCGTTTATCTACAAGACATTTTTGTAGAATCAAAATGACCTGTATGTGTCATTTCATGACAAATAAATGAAAAAAACAACTAAAAATCTTAAACAAAGCTCCTAGTGATGATTTATATTCCTCTGGATATATATACCCAATAATGGGATTGCTGGGTCAAATGGTATTTCTGGTTCTAGAGCCTTGAGGAATTGCCACACTATCTTCCACAATGTCAATCACCCTTTTCTTAATCTCTGGTTATTTATTTTCTCACAGCTCATTTTAAAGTGAATATTCTACTCATTTAGATTGCTAGAAAGGTTTGCTTTTTTCCAGTTGTACCCTGAGAGGTGCTCCTGAGTATGCACATATTCTGTGGAAATGGCTTCTCTTTCATTTTTTTATCTTGATTTTTAATTTAATTTTTCTTATTCCAATATTGCATATATTTCATGTATATAACATCTTTTGATAACATATACATGGTGAAATTAACATATCCATAGTCTCACATCATTACCTGTTTTTTGTGGAAAAAAGTACCTTGATATGTGATATGAGTTCTTCTGTTCACAGTGGCCTTAATCATGACATCACAGACTAACAATCACCAAAGCCAGATATAAATCGTAATTGAGAAAATAAAGACAGCTGTTTCATGAATATAGGAACATAAAAGTTGGGCATTTATGTTCCTCTATCCAGTGATAAAAATGTCACTGGGATTATATTTTTTTGGATTAAAAAAATTATAAAATTTTTACCTTTGCTTTAGAGAATGTAGAGAAAACATTGTTTTCTGAAAACAATTCTGTGAAAACATTGACGTTAACAACAAACACACCTACTTGGAAAAGAGGATAACATGTTGGTCAATGTTAAATTATATTTACTTTGATATGTCTCTGCAGGTTAAATCAATACTTGTATGAAGCTTGAAGTTCACATTTATTATGGAGGGCACTTGTAAAAATGTATTTGAAGCCTGTAAGAGCCAGAAGGACTCAGTCATATGCAGCCTTCTGTGCCTGATGTTTTCTTTTGAACTAGAGAGAGAAGTGAGCATACAGTCTGTTATTGTAGCCTGTGCACAAAGACTCAAATAAGAAAGACGTGGGTGTCTGTAGGAGAAAAGGTTTAGAAAACTGGGCATATTTTCTATGACTGTTAAGAACTTGTATTATTGGAATTCCGTATGTCTAAATGCAATTGAAGGAAATAAACATCTCTATGTATAATGAAATTAACTGAAACATAATTGAACAAAACAGGAAATAAAGAAAAATCAATCAAATAATTAAGAAATAATGCTTTTTTTCTGATGAAGTCATAATAATGTTCTCTCATTTTTTTTTTTTTTTTTTTTT
>PVKP010016351.1:0-48324 GCA_004027715.1 Plecturocebus donacophilus
TTTTAATACCCATTTTTAGACTGTATTTTAGCCTGGGCAATAAAACAAGAATCCCATTCTCTCTCCCTCTTTCTCTTCCTTTTTCTTTCTCTCTTTCATTCTTTTTTTATTCTTTCTTTTGCTGTTTCTTTCTTTCTCCTTTTCTCTTTTTCTAAAATCTCTTCCTCTTTCTTTCTCTTTCATTCTTTTTTCTTTCTTTTGCTGTTTCTCTCTTTCTCCTTTTCTCTTTTTCTAAAATCTCTTCCTTTCTTTTTCTTTTTTTTCTTTCTTTTGCTGTTTCTTTCTTTCTCCTTTTCTCTAAAAAAAAAAAAAAAAAAAAAAAAAAAATATAAGGTTTCTATGCAGACAGAAAAATGCAGAGCCTCTGTTTAGTTACACTGGGAAAAGAAAGAGATATGAGTGGATATGTAAATAGCAAGATTCTAAGGAATTGTAATTCAAGCTACAGCAATATTTAACAATCAAAATATTAGTGAAGTATGCCTTAGAGTCCAAAGGAGCTAACAAAATGCTGATATGCACAAGAAAAATAGAGAATAAATTTTAAAATATTATAGTTGTCTTTGACAGAAGGCCTTGTATCACACCTGGAATATTTAAAATGGTCCTTGTAACCTGTAGCTTAAGAAATATATAACAGAGGTAGAAAAATGCAAGTAAATGAGTAAAGAGAATGCATATTAGAACATGCAGATAGTTTTACACCATTTTCCTGTTGAAGGAAGTATTATACTAAGATCAATTTGCTATGGTATGTTTGACCCCAATTCTCAAGTTGAAATTTGATCCTCACTGTTGGAGGTGCAGCCTGCTGGGACAAGTTTGGGTCATGGAGTGTGGGGGGTATGACCCCTCATGAAAGGCTTGGTGCCATTCTCGTGGGAGTGAATTCTCTTATTTCCCAAGAGAACTAGTTGTTGGAGAGAGCATGGTGCCTCCTCATGTCTGTCTGTCTGTCTGTCCGTCTGTCTCTCTCTCTCTCTCTCTCTCTCTCTCACTTTCCTCTTTCACCATCTAATCCCTGCATGCCTGTTCCCCTTTGTCCTCTGCCATGAGTGGAAGCAGCATGAGGCCCTCACCAGAAGCCGAGTAGATGCTGGTGCCATGTTTCTTGTATGACCTGCAGAACTGTGAGCCAAGTAAAACTCTTTTCTTCATAAACTACCCAGCCTCAGGTATTCCTTCATAGCAACACAAACAGACTAAGACAAAGATTCAACAATTTTTAATTACCTTCATCATCTCTTGCCTAGCCCACCGCAATAGTTCCTAATACTGCTCTAACCCCAATAGTTTTTATTTCATTTAGCTGCCTGAGTAATCCTTTTAATTATGTATCAGACCATGCACTTCCCATTTATTTTAAAAAAGAACTCTTCTAATAATGTTATATCATATTTAAAACAAAATCCTCACCAGGGCCTATAACCTGGCCCCAGGGTATAGCTCCAACTTCCCTTGCTACCAGCCCCTTATCCTGGAAAACTCCACCCTCAATGGGTCTTCTGCTGTTCTACAAACATTCTGGAGTGTGCACCCACCTCAGGGCCTATGCAACTGCTGTTCCTCTGCCTGTAAGATTATTCTCTTGGACAGTCTCATGGTTCTCTCATTTTACTCAGTAACTCCAAAGGTCACCTCCTGAGAGGTCTTTCCTGACCCACCACCTAAAATAGCACCCCTCTACTTTTTTCCGTCCCTTTACATTGCCTTATTTTTCTTCATAGCATTTATTACCTCTGGCATAATTTCTAGAAGTGTACTGTACTTGCTTTTAATTGTATATCACCCTGCCTGAGAATCAGAAGCTCCACAAGAGCCAGGACACTGCCTTGTATTCAAGTAGAACAACAGTGTCTTGAAGAGTGCTGGGCATACTGTAACTACAGGTATTCAATTATTTGTTGTTATTAATAACCTTAGAGAGAGAGGAAGACCTTTCTTACTACAACTCACAATTCAGAAGCCATTAAAGAAGAAAAAGAACCCAGGTGCAGTGGCTCACGCCTGTCATCCCAGCACTTTGGGAGGCCGAGGCAGGCGGATCACTTGAGGTTGGGAGTTCGAGACCAGCCTGGGCAACATGGTGAAACCCTATCTCTACTAAAAGCATAAAAATTAGCCAGGCGTGGTGGCATGTGCCTATAATCCCAGCTACTTGGGAAACTGAGGCTGAAGAATTGCTTGAACCGGGAGGCAGAAGTTGCAGTGAGCCAAGATCGTGCCACTGTGCTCCAGCCTGGGCAACAGAGGGAGGCTCCAACTCAAGAATTAAAAAAAAAAAAAACAAAAAGAAGAAGAAAAAGAAAAGAAACAAATTTAGCCATGTAAAACAAAACTTTAGCATAGGGAAAAAAAAACTTAAGTCCAAAGACAAATGGAATATCTAGAGAAAAATATGGAATCTATATCATGGAAAAAAGCCTAACTTCTCTATTTTATAAAGAATACCCACAAATGAGTAAGAAAAGTCAAGCTAATTTTTTTAATGGGAGAAAAAAGCTTGAATGGGCATTTCAACAAAGAGGCTAATGATACACTGAATAAACATATGAAAGATACTCAGATGTCAATAGAAATAAACACACAATGAGATAATACTATAGATACTTGAGATTTTAAAAACTGACAATTTCAAGTAAGTATAAGGAAGTGAAGCAACTGGAACTTCCATATACTACTGAGATAATCACTTTGAGAAACTGTTGAGTAGAATATACTAAAGCTAAATATACATATATCCTATGATCCAGCAATTCTCCTGGATACATATACAACAGAAATTATTTCAAAAGACACAAGAAAAGATGTTCACAGCAACATTATTCATATGGTTGAAAAGCTGAAATAATCCAAATGTCTATCAACAGTAGACTGGAAAATGTGTAGTATATTAATACAATAATATGTTATACAGTAATGGAAATAAAATACTACTACACATAACAATATGAGTGAATCGCAGAAACTTAATGCTAAAAGACACCAGAAACAAAAGATACACAATAAAACATTATTTGTAGAGGTTCAAAAACAAGCAATACTAATGATGACAGAAATCAGAGTAATTGGCATTCCAGGAGACAGGGTTTGGAACTTACTGACCAGGAATCTTGATCCGGTTAGTGGTTACACAGGTGTATAAATATATACAAATTCATTCAACTCTACTGAAAAACTATTTATTGAGCACCACTCTGTGCCACGCACTGAGTTGGGGAATATAGCTGCAAACATGATTAACACATGGATTTTGCTAGCAAAGAACTCAAAAACTGGCAGAAGCCTAGGGAATTTCCCTAAGTTCAAGAGATCAACATCATATATAAAAAGTATGCCTTTCCCCAAAATGTTGTAGGTTACTGTTATCACAGAAAGAGTAGATGAAGCCAGCAAAAGTTAATCTTTAATTTTACTTACCCATCATAGTAAATGTCTTCCCTGAGCCAGTCTGTCCACTGTAAAAAATAATGTTTTACATGTTATTTTTATACATAAAATTAAGACTACTCCTATTACAATACAGTCTACTAGTATATAAGTTTTCTCCACAAAAAGTTAGCTTATTTTCTTTCCATTTTTAAATCTATTAGATAAAAAAATGAACGATCTATTCTCTCCAATCTCCCTTCAACGAGCTAATTGCTGTTAATTGATAAATGCCTCTATATCACACAAACAAAGCCATCAGAGTTTTCATTTAAGTTTTAGTTACGAAAATTGGGATGATGCTCTTCATACTGCTTTGCAACCTGTTTTTCCCTTAATTTTATCTCAGATATCCTTCTAGATCAGCAAATAGAGGTCTGCCTCGTTATTTTAAAAAACTACACAATATTCCATGGGTATGGGATCATGTAGCATCGGGTAGCACCATAATTTATTTAACCAAAATCAAATGAACTTTTGTTTCCAATTTTTGCTATGCTAAGTAATACAGCATTTCCTTTCCTAAACTGTCTTTGAAAGATACTAAAATGTCTTCATTAAAAAATATAAAGCAATAGAAAATCTTATGCTATAGGTTTTTGTGCAGTGTCATATTCCTGTTACCCACTTAACAGAAACAAGAGTAACAAAAAACCAAAAGTAAAAACTTGAAACTGGGCATGATGGTATGTGCCTGTAGTTCCAGCCACTGAGGAGGCTGAGGTAGGAAGATGGCTTGAGCCCAGGAGTTCCAGGCTGTGGCGCACTATAATCACAGCTGTGGAAAGCCATTGCACTCCAGGACTGGGCAACCTAATAAGACCCCATCTTAAAAAAAAAAAAAAAAAAAAAAGTAGTATTTTAAAGATGTCAATCAGGATGTCAAATGACTTTAGCTTAGATTCACAACAAAATTAGAAAATTTTGGATTTACTTTTTCATTAAATGCCTCCCAAAACTAGAAAACAGTATGCTATAGTTTTTTACCTCCTTCTTCTGGAAGCAGAGGGAAAAAAGTTCTTTAGTAACTCAGAATGAGAAATGGATATCTTTGAATCCCCTACAAACAGGGTAATCCTCTAGAGTATTGTCCAAACAGGTACTTGAGAGTGAAGAGGACACTATTAATAATGACTCGACAATTGCTGTTGTCCTCAGTAAACCAGACAGTGTACCCACCCTGCCAGTAACTCAAACACTGATTTCTCTCCAAGTGTTTCCTTATTTCTACCCACAACTAACAAAAGTAATTTTCTTTTTATTTTTTGGGGGGGATGGAGTCCCGCTGTGTTGCCCAGGCTAAAGTGCAGCAGTGAAATCTAGGCTCACTGCAACCTCCACCTCCCGGTTCAAGCGATTCTCCTGCCTCAGCCTCCTGAGTAGCTGGGACTATAGGTGTGCACCACCATGCCCAGCTAATCTTTGTATTTTTAGTAGAGATGGGGTTTCACCATGTTGGCCAGGCTGGTCTTGAACTCCTGACCTCAGGTGATCCACTCGCCTCAACCTCCCAAAGTGCTGGGATTACAGGCATGAGCCACCATACCTAGCCCTTTTCTTTGTGGGGGGATGGGATGGAGTCTGTCACCCAGGCTGAAGTGCAGTGGCATGATCTCAGTCTCCGCCTCCTGGGTTCAAGTGATTCTCCTGCCTCACCCTCCCTAGTAGCTGAGACTACAGGTGAGTGCTATCACATTTGGCTAATGTTTTTGTATTTTTAGTAGAGATGGGGTTTCACCATGTTGGCCTTGCTGGTATCGAACTCCTGGCCTTCAGTGATCCACCTGCCTTGGCCTCCCAAAGTGCTAGAATTATAGGTGTGAGTCACTGCGCCTAGCCAGACAAATCTTTCTTACAAAAAATTTTATATATATAATTAGATAGATACTCTGCTCTACACTACTCATCTACCTTGGAGTGTAATCCCTGCTACCTTGATAGCCAAGTGAGGACAATCTAATCATATGAGTCCCTAAAATCAGAAAACCTTTTTTAGCTGCTGTCAGAGGGAGATGTGACTAAAGAAGAGTCAAAGAGTTGCATGTTGTTGGTTTTGAAGATAAAGAGGGCACTGTAAGCCAGGTAACATGGGTGGCCTCCAGAAGCTGAAAAAGGCAAAGAAACGAACTTTCCAGAAAGGAACAGACCTGCCAAAAGAAATGCATCCCTGCCCTTGATTTTAGCCAACGAGACCCATGTTAAACTTTTCACTTATACAGAGCTGTAAGATAATACATTTGTGTTGTTTTAAGCCACAAAGTTTGTGGTAATTTGTTACAACAACAATAGGAAAATAATGTACTATGTATAAAGACACCGTCAACAACTTACTATGCAAAGATGGTACCATTATAACCGCTCATGCAAGACTCCACAATGCTTTTAGCCACAGTTGAGAATACAGACTCCTACAAACATAAGCACCAAAAATGTTAACATTTCACAAAAATGAAAACATTTTTCTAAATTACATTCTATAGTGTAATAGCAAAAATTGTTTAGTAATAACAATTTTTATTGTTATTAAGTAATAACAATAAAAACTAGCCTTTTTTTCTGTAGTGGATGGACTAACATCCACTACAGAAAAAAGGCTAACCTATCTAAGATGATAAAACTTTAAACATAATTACATCTATTAATCTCCTATATGACTATAGATTTAAAGCACACAAAACTAAACTTTATACAGACTTTTGTATAGCATATTGCATGTAGATATTGAATTAGCATAAATAAATGGCAGTGTATCTTCTTAAGTGATTTTTCTCATAAGTTTGCACTGAATAGTCAATACCTCCATTACCTATAAGTAGATGCTGTCTTATTAAGAATGCAAGAACTCCCAAACCTACATTGTCTTTATTTATTTATTTATTTATTTATTTCAGACAGAGTCTCTATGTGTCACCAGGCTGTAGTGCAGTGGCGCAATCTCAGCTCACTGCAACCTCCTCTGCCTGCCTGGTTCAAGTAATTCTCCTGCCTTAGCCTCCTGAGTAGCTGGGATTACAGGCATGTGCCACCACGCCCAGCTAACTTTTCTGTTTTTAGTAGAGAGGGGGGTTTCACCATGTTGGACAGAATGGTCTCGATCTCCTGACCTCGTGATCAACCCACCTTGTCCTTCCGAAGTGCTGGGATTACAGGCATGAGCCACTGCACCTGGCCTATTTATTTATTTATTTAGAGATGTAGTTTCGCCTTGTCACCCAGGTTGGGGTACAGCAGCATGATCACAGCTCACTGCAACCTCCACCTCCCAGATTCAAGTGATTCTCCTGTCTCAGCCTCCCAAGTAGCTGTGATTACAGGTGCCCACAACCACACCTGGCTATTTTTTGTATTTTTAGTAGAGACGGGGTTTTACCATGTTGGCCAGGCTGGTCTTGAAGTCCTGATCTCAGGTGATCCACCCGCCTCGGCCTCCCAAAGTGCTGGGATTACAGGCGCCAGCCACTGTACCAAGCTGCAAACCTACACTGTTTAATACAGTAGCCATGAGCCACAAGTGACTATTGAGTACATGAAACGTGGCTAATCCAAATTGAGACATGCCATAAGTGTAAAATACTCACCAGATTTGAAAGACCAAGTATGAAAAAAAGAATGGAAAATATCTCATTAATAATTTACTTTACTTTGATTACATGTTCAAATATTTTTGATATAGTGGGTTAATTAAAATATATTATTAAGGCCGGGCACAGTAGCTCACACCTGTAATCCCAGCACTTGGGAGGCTGAGGCAGATGGATCACCTGAGATCAGAAGTTCGAGACCAGCCTGGACAACATGATGAAACCCCGTCTCTACTAAAAACACAAAAATTAGCCAGGTATGGTGGCAGGCACCTGTAATCCCAGCTACTTGGGAGGCTGAGGCAGGATAATTGCTTGAACCTTGGAGGTGGAGGTGGCAGTGAGCCACGATCATGGCACTGCATTACAGCCAGGGTGACAGAGAAAGACTCCATCTCAAAACAAAACAAACAAACAAACAAACAAACAAACAAAAAAAAAAAATATATATATATATATATATATATATATATAGAAATGAATTTTACTTGTTCCTTTTCACTTTTTTAAAAAATATGGGTACTAGCTGGGCGTGGTGGTGGCTCACACCTGTAATCCTAGCACTTTGGGAGGCTGAGGCAGGTGGATCATCTGAGATTAGAAGTTCAAGACCAGCCTGGCCAACATGGTAAAATCGTGTTTCTACTTAAAATATAAAAATTATCCAGGGGTGGTGGTGCACATCTGTAGTCCCAGCTACTCGGGGAGCTGAGACAGGAGAAACTCTTGAACCCAGGAGGTGGAGGTTGCAGTGAGCCAAGATCAAGCCACTGCACTCCAGCCTGGGCGACAAGACCTAGACTCTGTCTCTAAATAAATAAATAAATAAATAAAACATGGGTACTAGAAAACTTAAAATTATATATCTGATTCATTTTATATTTCTATTGGCTAGTGATTCTCCAGATAAAAGAAGATCCAAAGACCTAAATGTCAGCCCAAAAACACCCATATGTATAAGGGAATACTGAAGATCTGTGATGGGCTGGGTGCAGTGGCTCACCCCCGTAATCTCAGCACTTTGGGAGGCCAAGGTGGGAGGACTGCTTTAGGAAAGGAGATTGAGATCAGCCCGGGTAACATAGCAAGACTCTATCTCTACAAAAAACATAAAACTTAGCTGGGCATAACTGAGATTTATCCTGGAATGAAAAAAAATTAGCCAAGCATAGTGGCACATGCCTGTAACCACAGTTACTCAGGAGGCTAAGCAGGAGGATAACTTATACACTCCGGACTCTGTGACAAAGTAAGACTCCATCTCTTAAAAAAAAAAAAAAATGATCTGTGCTGTTCAGTATAGTAGCCATTAGTTATATGTAGCTATTTAGATTTAAATTAATTAAACAAAACTTAAAAGTCAGTTCCCCATACACACTAGCCATATGAAAAGTGCTCAGTAGCCACATACGGCTCATGCATCTGAGGCACTGAATTTTAAATTTGATTTAATTTTAATCACACTTATATAGTCACATGTAGCTAGAGGCTATTGTAACAGACAGGACAGATACAGAACATTTCCATGACTGCAGAAAGTTCTATTGGATAGCACTAACTAGGTCTTAATTAAGTTGACCTTAATTAGAAAAGCAGTTGTTGACATCATGGTAATCCTAATTCCTTAGATTAGATAGTTCAATGGTACTTCTTAATCATCCACTGGATCCGAAAAGTACATCTTCACTAACCTCCAATGCCTGAGATGCACGAGCCACATGTTGCTGTTGAGCACTTTTAATATGGTTAGTGTGTATAAGGAACTGACTTTCCAGTTTTATTTAATTAATTTAAATCAAAATAGCCACATATAATTATGGCTACTACACTCAACATCACAGATTTTTTTTTAAGAGATGAGTATTGCTCTGTCGCTGAAGCTGGAGTGCAGTGGCAGCATCATAGCTCACTGTAGCCTCAAACTCCTGGGCTCAGGTGATCCTCCTGCCTTAGCTCCCAAGTAGCTGGGATTACAGGCATGTGCCACTATGCCCATAATTTCCTGTCACTTAGTAGGAAAAAAAAAAAAGGAGCTTTGGTCATTCTGCTACAAAGTTTGATGAAAAAGGAAGAAAACTATTTAACAAAATTAGATTTAAAATATTTATGAAATGTTTGAGTTTCCTTATTTGAGATGGATGAAACTAAAAAGAGACCAGCCCAGAAATGAAATTCTTAAGAGTTAATGAAGGCTCATATGTTCTAGGTAAAAAGTTAAGTTTCCAGCCAGGCATGGTGGCTCATGCCTGTAATCCCAGCACTTTGGGAGGCTGAGATGGGCAAATCATGAAATCAAGAGATCGAGACCAAACTAGCCAACATGGTGAAACCTCGTCTCTACTAAAAATACAAAAATTAGCTGGGCATGATGGCAAACGCCTGTAATTCTAGCCACTCAGAAGTCTGAGGCAGGAGAATCACCGGAACCCAGAGGTGGAGGTTGCAGTGAGCCAAGATTGCACCACTGCTCTAGCCTGTCAACAGAGTGAGACTCCATCTCAAAAAAAAAAAAAAAAAAAGTGAAGTTTCCAATTATCATTACCTGAGTGGTATCCACATCTGCAACATGGTCAAACGTAAAAATCTTGGGCTCAGGGTTGGAGTGCAGCCGGAGACTCGTGGAGGACAGCACAGATAAGCATAAGGTCTGCTCTCCATCAGCTGACCCAGATCTTTCTGCAGGAGGACGAATTCGCACAAAAACTTTGATGGCATCACCTTCATTACTAAAGACAAAAAAAAAAGTAACAGCTAAGTTTATTGAAGAAGAAAGAAAACTGAAAAAGGATTCAAGTCTAATATTGCCTGTAACGTTTCTATAATGAGTTTCTCCAACAAAGCCCAAGACATACCCCATACAAATTTACCCTTTTTTTTTTTTTTTTTTGAGATAGAGTTTCACTTTTTTTGCCCAGGCTGGAGTACAATGGTGTGGTCTTGGCTCACAGCAACCTCTGTCTCCCGGGTTCAAGTGATTCACCTGCCTCAGCCTCCCCAGTAGCTGGGATTATAGGAACCTGCCATCATACCCAGCTAATTTTTGTATTTTTAGTAAACATGGGGTTTTACCATGTTGTCCAGGCTGGTCTCCAACTCCTGACCTCAGGTGATCCACCTGCCTTGACCTCCCAAAGTGCTGGGATTACAGGTGTGAGCCCCCACGCCAGGCCAAATTTACCTCTTCTTAAAGAGTCTCACGTGACCCATATCCTTTATTGATTTACATCACAATAGGCACCTTCACAACCCTTTACTTGAACTCAAAGGGAGTGTGAGTTCCTTTCATGGAGTTCCAAGTACTGCTTGTCTCTCATTTCCCTCTTACTAGCAATAATAAATAAGTCATTCCAGAGGAGAATTATGCTATTGATTCCAACATTTGCCTGGAAAGTGAGAAGGGAGGGGGACTATAAGATTTTCCCAAATTTCCAGCTGGTTGAGGACTAAGTTAAATTTTTAAATAAATATTTTTTACTATGATAAATGGTTGTTGTACAAATATTCCATCCCTAGTTCTTTGGGAGCTCATGAAGAATATTTTTCTTACCTTGATTGGTTAGACTGACCATCTGTCACACTTCGTAACTCAGCTAGAAAAAAAAATAGTCATTAAAGGTCATGTAAGTTGACATATGGAAATCTCATTCTTCTCTAACATGCTCCTGGGTTGCCTACATTCAGCCTCCTCAGATCCCTGACATCAACAATGTGGTGCTCCATGGTCCAGGCCTTGATCCTATTCTCATTCCATCCCAACCCATTATACCATGATACCTAGTCTCTTGGTGATACAGACAGGAGACAGCCAAATGCCGCCCAGGTCATTGTGCACAGCCGTCTTGCCAAAACATGACCACAGTGAAAAAAATTCCATCCTTCAACACATGCATAGTAAGGGAAATAAATCAATGTGGAGTGGCCTAGATTAAGGGCCTACCTGCGCACTGGGAGAATAGGGTGGAGCCACCCGGAATTTCTGACTTAGGCAGGGGGAGAAAGAAGCTTGGCCTCTTCAGCTGGTGTGTTGTGGCCTGGTATTCCATCTGTGACATGGGAGCCTTTTGGCAGGACCCCTTTTCTCTTTGAGAGTTTTCTTTAATAAACTCTGCTCTTCTCACCTTTCAATGTGTCCATGTGCCTAATTTTTCCTGCTTGTGCAACAAGAACCTGGATTTTAGCAGAGCTAAGGAGGAAAAAATCTGGCATCACTTTGGTGGCCCGTATGGGGACATGAGTAAGGTGAGCAAAATGTGGACCAAAAAATATTTTTCCCTCGTTTCTGAGCCTTCCTGTCCTCGGACTTCTTCTGAGGGTAGAGGAAACTGCATACCCTTCTACCCTCCCTCACTTTCGGGGTGGGGAATGTCGGCCTTTTTCCAACCCAGCCTTTTCTGTGGCATTTTCCTTTTTTTGAGACTGTAATGGCACCTGTCTTTTCTTTTACAATATTGGGGGTGTTCTACTCTCAACCCAATGGCTGCAGGCACACGTGTAGGACAGACAGCAAGCAGCAGCCCTTGCACCCCTCCCCTCCCGGGTGGGGCCAGGACGCATAGCCCAAGGGCCCTGCTCGGCTGATGGCTAGCATTTCCCACTACACGCCCAAAGAGTCTTCCCCTCCCCTCGCCAAGGGTCCCAGCTAGGTCTGATCCCCCAGGAAGAAACAGCTTAAAGATTTCCCTCCAGTTGGAGAAACTATTATGCATAAGAATAAGAAGCTCTTCCTTCAGGAATCTTTCCAGCCCAGCAGTTAAGCTTTTATTTTTTTCCAAAAGGGTTAATATTCTTTTTTTTCCCCTTTTTTTCCTTTTTCAACTGGGGGTTAACTTACCATTTTTTTTCCCTTTTTCCACCAGGGGTTAGCTTTTACATCTCCTTTTTTTTCCCTTTTAGAAGATGAAGGTTTCAATTAAGAAAAAAGAATCTGTGAGGTTGGGCTTAAGCTACAGCCAATCCGGTGTAATCTGCCATGTCTTTCTGTATGGTTCTGTCAGAAAGAGGGGTACCTTAGGATGGGATCCTAGCCTAGGACTCCATAGGTCCACTGTTCAAACCAGCCTGGCAAACTGGTCAATGGCAAACTTTGCTGTAGCCCTCCATCTTGTTTTACATCCTGGAAAGCGTGGCCTGTAACCACGTGCCCAGTGCTTTGTTTTAGCCTCTGCCATTTTATAATGCGGCCTAGGTTCAATCCTGGCTTGAAGAATAAGTCCTTTCTGGTTTGATACCTGGGTGACCTTTGCCATTTGTTAATTCTCTTCCCCTCCATGAATCACCTTGAATTTTCCTTTCTCTGAGTACCTGGGAGGTTACCTTTGGTAAAGTTTGGAAGGCAGAAATGCTGGCCACTTGGCATGGTTAATGTTGGGTAATAGGGATTAAAAGGATTTTCTTAAAAAGGGCTCAGCTTAATTAAAGGTGGATATCCAAGTTATAGGTATATATTTTTCTCTTCTTGGATCTTATTCTGCTGGGGAAGGTTTTTTATTTTTTCCTTAGTCAACTGAATTCTTTGTCTCCATTTTGTCTTGCCACTCTTATTGCACACATGAGGGGCCCTAAGATAATTTCTGATGGCCTTAGACTCCTTGGGAAAAACAGAAAAAACTCCATGGATTCCATTTTGTAATTTGTTTTCCTAATGGAGTCCCAGGAATTGGAGGTGGATGGATCCCTCTCAAAACCTGTTTCTGTCTTCCAGCTATACCTGTTTACTAGGCCCTAGAAACTATATGCTTTCTTAGCCCTGCTCTTAAAGGGCCCCACTCAGAGGCCAGTTAGGAAAGTGGTGAACAGAAAATCTTATAGCTACTGGATCTTCTTCTGCCTGTGTAGTAGTCATTATATATGTGCTGTGTGTTTGTGATGTCTATAAAAAAAAAAAAAAAAAAAAAAAAGAGTTCTAATTAATTGGCTTAAAGGAAAATAAGCACTTAGATCAAATATTTCTTAAAGGAAAAAAAAAAGCTGTGGTACCTTTTAGTTCACGTGACTTTAATCTTTGAGAAATAAAAACAGTCTTAAAAATTAGTGATAAAATGCAGATATCATCAAAATGTACATTTTTGACTAGGGTTAAAGGATTGTTTTGAATTTGATAAGATAAAGCTAAATGTTTAAACAAGTTGTGGAAGAACTGTAAAAATTAATCCTGGAAAAAAATTCCACAGGTTAACATACTGACTAAATTCAGAGGGGTATTATATGGCTTTTCCATAAATTAAGCATTGAAATAAAAGCACAACAAGGTTCTCTTAAGGCACCAATCTGCTCTTTAGGAAAAATCTGTAAAGGGTTATAAAAGGTTTTTGCTTTTTAAAATTTCTGAGTCATCATTTTACAAAATAAGTAACTCATGGTAATCTGGAATTCTAGTTCATAACATCAAGTTTCAGACCTCTAACATATTTAATGGGCTTCCCAAAGTCAAACTTCAGTTTCAAAATTTTCTTGCCTGACCCCTGGCTTTTGGATGCTACAGAGGGCCCTTGGAGCATCCAGAAGAGAGGTAAACAGGATTACCTGACATATTTAGGTACATGGGATTGCCAAAATGATGTTTAATCTTCTTCAGGTTATATTTTAGGGAATAATATTAATATATGTTCCAAAATTGTATGGGATTTATAATATTCTAATGCCTGGCCGTCAAAATGGAATCCGTGGTGCCTTTTCTGTTTTTTTTCCAAAGAGTCAGGCCATCAGAATTATCTTAAGGCCCCTCATGAGTATACGCTATCAATCACAATTAAGGTTGTTGAGTTATTGTAAACCACAGAGATAACCAAATTGATTTGTCAATTGTGTTTCTGACTGTACCCTGGACATTTTGTTATTCACAGGCAATTGTTGTCTTGTTTTCATTCTCTTCAAAAGATGGTACTCTCAAATGCAGGTTTCTGATAACTTTGGAGATTGCGACATTAGAATGAAGAAAAAACAAACAGGACTCACAAAGAGCTGAAATGTTCATGAATATCAAGCAAAACCAGAGTTAACTGAATGGACTTAACTAATACAAAACTGAAGTAATCTTTTTGAATTTTGCCTGGAACATTGCTGATCCTTATTTTGTTTTTCAGAGTCAAGGAAACTTATTTTGAGCTATTTACAGCCTTTAATAATTGAGTAACATATACTCCTGTGAACAAAATTTGGAGTATGTTTGTCTCTCTCCCTCTCTCTCTCTCTCTCTCTCTCTCTCTCTCTCTCTGCCTGGCTTCTCCACAATTTGGAAACTAGTTGTGAGTATTCTTAACTTATGACAATATAGTTGTTTGCATCAGTGCAATAAGATTCCATTTTCTTTGCAACAGAATGCAACTGGAGAAACTGGTTGTTTTATCAAGGCCTTTGACTCAAAGGGTATGCTTCCCTTTAAGGGGTCAAGCTTGACTTGCAGAGCTAATAAAAGCCCCTTATAAAATTGCCTCATACCTTGTCTACACAGTCCCCATACAGTGTTCATAATCTGTGGTGAGTAAAAAATGTCACTTTTTAACAGGCCCAGGAGCCCTATTCTCTTGAGACCTCAAGAGAGTTTGAGAAGTTTACCCAACTCACAGGTATTTGAGGGTACAAACCCATGGCTGGGCTTGGCTTTAGAAAGTCCTATCTGAGATTCCTCGTGGAACAGAGTTCCATCAAAGCCAATCTAAAAGTCCTATGTAAAAATAATTATTCTTGCTGCACATTATGCAAATAATCAAGCCACGTATAAGACTAAAGTCTATTTTGCAAACAACTCAGTCCTATTATGGTTTGTTTTTAAGAAAAATGAAGACTGGAGAGAAATTATGTTTTAAAACTTATCATCATTAAATTCTAGACCCATTTGTTGTTTTTAAGTTTTTTGCCTAGTTCATTTAAAAACGAACCCTGCTTATTCTTGTGATCCAACCAGGTATCTCCAGCTGCAGCACAGAAGGAACAAAGGAGGATGGGTAATGTAAAAATCTGAATCAATATTCTAGTTCTGAGCAACTATCCTGCAAATCTTGCTAGGTGGCAGGAATAAACAGGATGCCTATCACTCAGAGGTTTCCTTTTGGGAAAATAAGACCAAGGGAGCTTACCAAAGCCAAGCCCCATGCACCCAAATCTTAGCAAGCATAACTATAGCCACCAGTTATCTGGGCATGTCACAGGACATCCTTTTCTTTCCCTTATTGGAGGAGGACTCACTTTCACAGCTTCACCTTAGCATTCAGCTTATGACAAGGAGACCATACAACCCGAGATACATTTTTAGCCCCAAACTCAATTCCAAGTTTTAGGTCAAAGCCCTAAGGAAAAAAAAAAAACCTGGATCTGAGGGATCCAGAGGCAGATGATAATGGAAGTTGAAAGCACAGCACAGGTGAGCATGACTAATTCCTGCCGATTTAGCCAAGCCTCTTGTTTCATGGATAAACGGCATGCTAGCATCCATGACATAAATGAGATCTAGAGAACTCAAAGGCTACTGACAGCAGGAGAGACAGGGTGTAGGTGGGTAAGAGTAGATATTTCTACCTCATAGGCCTCCCTGTTAACATGGGGGAAAACCTCTTTGACATCCATGGGTGGCACCCTGTTATGGTTGCTGGGTTGCGGAGATACAAGGACAGAAGAAATAAAAGGGGACACCTCGCTTTCTGTCTCCCTCACCTACCCGGTATTTGCTAGGAAGAGAAAGGAACCAGGGACAACTGCTCCCTTCTTTCTTAATGGGTAGCCATTCATCTTCAATCTGTACCCTTTTTGAATGCATCCTGAAACCCTGGGACTCCTTTGAAAAAAACACCTTTTTTCCTTTTCCTCCTGTGTCCTCTCTTTACAGATAGGTAATTGTGAATCCTTACTACAGGACACTCCCCTTGGATCCATCCTCTAAACTGGGAAAAACTAGTTTTCCAAACCTTAAACTTGAAATCATCTTAAGATTGGGCTCATAGAAAGGTAACCCAGAAGACTAACATGCCAGAAAAAGGGTAAAAGTTTTTTTAACCAATCGGACGTTTGGCCGCCCTCTCCCTATACAAACCCATAAAAGGCCTCAGGATTTTCGAGCTTTCCTTACTCCATTCTTGTTTATGTTTTGATACATGTTTTTAATAAACCAGTTTGGCTCTTCTCACCTTGAGACCATCAAACTCCAGTTATGTAACTGGAGCCTTGGATAATGGTCCCTTTTGCTGGGAACCCTTAGGTTGGTCTCTTAGGGAGAGCTGACTGCCATTTTCCCAGCACAGCACCCCCTGTCAGCAGGAAGCAGTTAAGATTGTTTTTTGTCCTTACCTTTATTCTAAAAGCAGTCAGATATACTTATTTAGAGCAGGTAATGATAGAGACAGGAGGTAGCCAAATGCCTTCCAGGTCACTGAAAAATTCTGTCCCTTAACACATGCTCAGTAAGGGAAATCAATCAATGTGGAGTGGCTTAGATAAGGGCACACATGCTCACTGGGAGAATGGGGTGGAGCCACTGAGAATTTGTATGCAGAGGGAGAAGCCTGGCCTGGTATTTAATCTGCGAGGTGGGAGCCTGTTGGCAGGACACACTTTTTTTCACTGAGAGCTTCCTTTTAATAAATTCTACTCTCTTCACTTTCAACGTCTCTGCATGCCTGATTTTTCCTGGTTGTGAAACAAGAACCTGGATTTTAGCTGAGCTAAGGAGCAAAAAATCCTGCATCAGTGGCTTTTGTTGTTGTTGTTTTTTGAAACGGAGTCTTGCTCTGTTGTCAGGCTGGAGTGCTGGAGTGCAGTGGTGCAATCTCGGCTCAATGCAACCTCCACCTTCTGGGTTCAAGTGATTCCCCTGCCTCAGCTTCCCACGTAACTGAAACTATAGCCGCATGCCACCGTCCCCAGCTAATTTTGTGTATTTTAGTAGAGACGGGGTTTCACCATGTTGATCAGGATAGTCTCGGTCTCCTGATCTCGTGATCTGCCCACCTCAGCCTCCCAAACTGCTGAGATTACAGGTGTGGGTATATTTTGAAAGGCACTGCACCAAGCCTGGTTTTAAATACTAGGTATAAATTGATGATTCCCAAATTTCTTTTTCTTGGACTGCTCTCCTGAGCGCTACACTCTTACAACTAATTACCTATTTGATATCTCTAACTGGATATGCAGTGGGCAATAAATCAAATTTAATGTGTCTAAAATTGAGCTGACCACCTCACCTCTACCCCAAATGTGTTTCTCCATCTCCATTAACTCCAACTTCCCAGTTGCATAGGCCAAAAACCATAGAGTCATCCCTAACCCTGTTCTTTCTCACTCTTCATATCCAATCTCAGCAAAGCTTTGGCTACAATTCTATAACATCTTGCCAAATCTGCTGCCACAGTGTGGAACCAAGCCAGCAACATCACTTTCTTGTGTTATTACAACAGTCTCTCTGCCTCTTTCTCTCCGCTACTCCCACTTTTCTCAACCTAGTAGGCAGAATAATTCTTTTAAAAAAGAAATCAGAGATTGACTTCTGCCATGACATTATGAGGAACTCCACTGACCCATTTCCCAGTGAAACTGGTAAAAATTTAAAAAAAAAGAAAAAATTAAAGCCTCTGGAAATGTTCCCAAAGGTAAACAGCAAACTGTTTGTTAAAGACTCTGGAAATGTTCCCAAAGGTAAACAGCAAATCTGTTCAAGAAAATGTACGAAAATTCATCGAGAAAGGTGATCCTGTGTTATTTGAACCAAGATTGCTCTCTCCCTCCCATCTCAGCAAGGTAAACACTCCACTGTAGATTGCAGCATCCAGGAACACAGGGATCCCTCCAGCTCCCAATTCCAGGGGTTTCTTCTATAGAGTAGCAGGATGTCAGTGTGTCTCTGGCTAGCTACCTGTTGCTGAGGTAAAATCCCAGATAAGTGTCGTTGAGAGGTGGGGGCTGTCCCTTATCCCACCTAGCCCTCACCTTGCAACTGCATGCTGAAAATACTAGGGCCCTGATCACCCTTGCTCCAACTCATTAGGCAGTGGTTCCACACAGGCGAGGAAAGTCTAGAAGACCAGAGGCTGCTACACTCCACACCCTCCGCACAAAATGCTTAGCAACTAGAAAGGGTATCACTCAGAGACAGGACTGCCATTATCCCATTTATCCCATCCCCAACTCTAGTGCCCAGGCTCAGATATTTTGCCTACAGGAAGAATCAGCCCATAAACAGATTACAGGTGGCTCATGCCTGTAATTCCAGCACTTTGGGAGGCTGAGGTGGGTGGGTCATTTGAGGTCAGGAGTTTGAGACCAGCCTGACCAACATGGTGAAACCCCATCTCTACTAAAAATACAAAACAAAAATTAGCTGGGCATGGTGGTGCATGCCTATAATCTCAGCTACTTGGGAGGCTAAGGCAGGAGAGTCACTTGAACTCAGGAGGTGGAGGTTGCAGTGAGCCGAGTACACGCCACTGCATTCCAGCCTAGGTGACAGAGCGAGACTCAATCTCAAAGGAATAAAAAAAAAAAGACCAGGCACAGTGGCTCACGCCTATAATCCCAGCACTTTGGAAGGCTGAGGCAAGCGGATCATGAGGTCAGGAGTTCAAGACCAGCCTAGCCAATATGATGAAACCCCATCTCTATTAAAGATACAAAAAATTAGCCAGGCGTGGTGGTGTATGCCTGTAGTTCCAGCTACTTGGGAGGCTGAGGCAGAAGAATTGCTTGAACCTGGGAGGGAGAGGTTGCAGTGAACCAAGATCGCACCACTGCACTCCAGCCTGGGCAATAGAGCAATATGCAAACCTAAGAGCACTCTCAGGAACAGTGTGAGTTTTAGTGAAAGCAATTAGAAAGACATTCAAGATACAAGCTAAATTGCAGGCCTGTTGGCTTGCCAGAAGACAATGGGAAATAAGACAACTAGCAGCAGCTACACTGGAGTCACAACAAATACCAAAGACAACCTCAGAAACTACTCCTTCAAAGGAGCAAGAATTAAAGTAGTTTGTAAGACAATTTATGCTCCAGGGCATCGTTAGAAAACAATAGGGCAATCAGCTAACAATTACTGGATTTAACAGCTGTATGCAGTCAGGGAAAAAAAGAGATCCCTATCAAAACCACTGTCATCCCAGGATAAAGGCAGGCATATCCAAAGCTGTGCTTTCCTGAGAAGCAATATCAAAGGTTTAACAGTAAAGGAGGGAAATATATCAGATGGAAACTGATCAGATGGATACTGATCTGCTCTGTGCAACTTTCTGGTAAAACTAAAAGGGATCTAAAATTCTCAAGGAGAACTGCTTGAACAAAGATAAAGGTTGAAGTGAGCCAAGATTGTACCACTCCACTCCAACCTGGGTGACAGAAAAAAAAAAAAAAAGAAGTCTATAGGCATTCACTATAAAAATTCTTTCAAATGTCAATCAACAGGAGAATAAACAAATCATGGTGTCAAAACACGAGCTTTGAATGAGGAGACCCCACAAACAGGCTTTGTGCGAGTAACATGGCTGTTTATTCACCTGGGTGCAGGTGGGCTGAGACTGAAAAGGATGTCAGTGAAGGGTGGTGGGATAGCAGTTGGTTTTATAGGT
Organism: Plecturocebus donacophilus; assembly: GCA_004027715.1. Taxonomy (NCBI): domain Eukaryota; kingdom Metazoa; phylum Chordata; class Mammalia; order Primates; family Pitheciidae; genus Plecturocebus; species Plecturocebus donacophilus. Next base: position 19,553 of record PVKP010016351.1, read on the forward strand.
TTGGGATGGGTAGTGGTGTTAAGAGTAAGATCAGTTACAGTGGTGGGTGTAGGGGCAAGGAGTATATATTACCGTAAGTACAGTTACAATGGCAGGTGGGGTAAGACATAAGAGTAGTTAAGATGGAAGGGTGGAGTGAGCAGTATTCACATTATTATAAGAACAGTTAAGATGGCAGGATGGGGTGAGAAGCTTAATGTGAGTGGGGGAAAGCTCCACTGCAATTAGGAACAATGGCGAATGCAGGGGGTAGGGGGGGTTGTCCAGCCAAGGCAGGCAGGACTTCAGACTTTCTGGGTCTGGGCTTGCACACGGAGGCCTGACACATGGTATACTCACATAATAGGACACTACACAGCAATGAAAAATAACTGCTGCTATATACAATGACGGACTATGCTCACAGACGTAATGTTCAGTTAAAGAAAACAGAATAAAAAAGAACACATATTGTACCATTTATATTAAGTTCAAGAATAGAAGCAAAACTAATCATTGACGATAATAATCAGAGTAAAGGTTGAGGATGGGGTAGTTATTGACTAGGAAGGGTCACCGGGAACTTTCTGGCATACAGGAACAGTTCTATTTCTTGATCTGGATGGTGGTTACAGGAGTGTATTCATGTTTAAAATTTGTTGAACGATATTAAGATTTGTGCCTTTGACTGCATGATGTTATACCTCAGCAAAATCGTAAGTCTTTTAAAGAGTCTTCCTGCTTTAAAAAGACCATTGGATGCTTTACTATGCAGTCTAGATAAATACTCACCAGTGATTTACCCAAACATGACTAGGTTCAGAAAGGAAATCTTAAGCCAGGTGCAGTGACTCATGCCTATAATCCTAGCACTTTGGGAGGACAAGGCAGGTGGACTGCTTGAGCTCAGGAGTTCAAGATCAGCCTGGGCAACATGGTGAAACCCTGTCTCTGCTAAAATACAAAAAATTAGCAGGGTGTGGTGGTGCACACTTGTAGTCCCAGTGACTTGGGAGGCTGCGGCACGAGAATTGCTTGAACCCAGGAGGCAGAGATTGCAGTGAGCCGAGATTGCGTCAGTGCACTCCAGTGTGGGCGACAAAGCAAGACTCTGTCTCAAAAAACAAACAAAAAACAGGAATCGTAAATACAATGCTTCAAATGGGTAATATTTCACTTTTTCCTTTTATGATTTCAGTCAGCAACTCCTGGTGCCAATGATGTCTCTAGAGATAGCCTTCATGGGCACAAAATGAAAGTTGCAAAGACCACTACGTGGGCTCTCTTCTCCCATGTGTTCCCACTTCATGCTCCAGGCCTCTGGGTTGCTGGGAATGCAAGAAGCATTTTACCAGGTAAGTCATTAACCTCAATTTTGCCAACAAACTTAAGGGAGTGAAAAAGTTCCCCATGGCATCACCACCATCATAAAGGAGAGTGCTCCCACAACTTTAAGAAAGTTCTCAAATCTGGTTTTCAGACAAGAGCCCTTAGTCACATACTAAGTCTCATACTTAGTCTCATTAAATAAGCAGATGCTCTACGTATTTGATGTCACAGGCATCAAATTTTTTTTGCTTGAGTCCAAATTTAGTGACCTGATCTATAAGTGGGAAAAAACAGTACGATTGTTTGGAAAGCAGGATGAACATTTCTCTCCAATAAGGTACTATTTTGTGAGCTCACAGTCCTTGAATACTGAAAATGATAAAGGAAAATAAATATTTTAGACGGAAAAAGGTAGCATAAAGAGGTGTTCAGATAATAACGTGATCGACCTAAAAGGTTAATAAAACAACAAACCCATCAAAAAAATTACAATTGACAGAAAGCTAGAAACATTAACACTGTTGGAAAGCTCAAATGACAGTTCACAAATTCTTAATCATCTAATCTAGGCCTCTCCTCATTACCATTCAGATCACTCACAAAGATCCTATTAAATCAGCTCATAATCAGCTTTAAAAAACAAGACTCCTTAAGAGATGTGGCAGTGTAAGAAGTGGCGCACGGACACAGAAACAGCAAATGACTAGTGAAAACTGAAGGGTTTATCGTAAGCAAAGATAATAGTGCTCTCCTCCGTGAAAAAGAGAAAGAAATCGGATGGGTCTCCTTTAAGTGAAAATAGACTGTGAGAATTTAAAGACATTGCTGACATCTGTGTTTTAACATTCTATTTATTTAAGCAAAGAAGAGAAAGAAGTGTTTGGAACATAAATAAATCCTTCCTTACAGGAAGGTCGGAAATGTGGAAATACGCAGAAGCTGGTGGGAGCAAAAGTCGACTGTGAGACAAGGGTATCTGGAGAAGTAGCCCTGGTCCGGATGTGGGAAGAGGGCTTCGAAGAAACAGCAGAACAGAGAGAAAGAAGGAAGAACTGTGGGTCCACTGCTCGATCCCGAAGGCCTATAAATACGCCAGACTCTTAGCATGCGCACAGGACACAGAAGGAAGGGGTGAGCTTTACGGCCAGCGTATTGTCTTTGAGCGACAGAGAGGGATTCCCAAACTCACTCGCCGCTCCCGCCCCAGGTCAGTCAGTTCCTGCAGCTGGTGCCCAGCAAGAACCTTGCGGGTGGTCACAAGCTGCTATCCTTTCACAGCTATTTTTGGGGGCAAAGACAGGGTAACGAAGCCGGGGCTCCAGACTTACTTTTGCAGCCGGGCGCCATAGCGCCCTCACCCTTCGTTCCCGAGAACAATGTAGCTGACGCCCCCACCTCCAGACTGGCCGCGCGACTGATTTCCGCCCGCTCAAGATGGCCGCGATTTTGAATTTGGCGCTTGGATCAGACGTTTACGCCCGTGAGGAGGCCGCCATGTTGCCCGGCCTACGCATCGAGGGCGTGGTTCAGTTGACGTCACAGCTAAGTGCCGTCGCCTTTGTACCGTCGCCAATCCGTCGCGGAACTGTTTTTACCCCGAGCTACCATGAGCAAGCGGAACCAGGTGTCTTACGTGCGGCCAACAGAGCCAGCATTCTTGGCTCGCTTCAAGGAACGGGTCGGCTACAGGGAAGGGCCCACCGTAGAGACTAAGGTGAGCTCTTGCCAGTCGTGTTACTTTGGAAGCGCGGCCCGCCGGCCACTTCCAATTTCTGCCTCTGCTTGGAGGCTGGGTGCTGTCGGGTCCCTCTTTTCACCCGCGCTTGGCCCCAGTTCCGGTGGAAGCGACCCCAGGCTGGTTATTTTCGGGCGACTACAGCCCCCTACGCTCAGGAAGCTATGTAGTTTTCAGAGCACTACTGTGTTCCTGAAAATGGTCTGACGTGTAAACTGCCTGGTCCTTGATAGATGGTAAAGAAAGATCACTTTCCTGTCTCTTCTTTCTCACTTGTTTACCTCAAAAGCTGAGTTCGCAGGGTGAGTTACAGTTACAGCGTCGTCCCGTATTCCAGATAAGGACACAGATGCATCAGAGGAATCACTATACATAGCAGCTATAGCATTACAAAATGGCTTTTTTTTTTTAATTGGAGGCGAGATCTGGCTCTGTTACCCAGGCTGGAAAACAGCAGGGACTTCCAGAAATATTTGCGACCTATGAGCTATGCACAGCATAAGAAAGAAGAGGAGGTAAATACTTCTAGAGACTCTAAATCTGGAAGGCAGCTTGAGTATGAGTTGGCCAGGAGCAGTGGGGCTTAATAGGCAGTAGGAATTTGTTCAGAGATGGGAAAAGCAAAGGAGCTAATATATTTATGAATTTCCAAGTACTCAAACCTTGCTAGAGCCTAGATGCCATGAGAGTGGCACGGGATAAAGCTGTGGTTATGGGTTTGAGGCTAATTCTTGCAGGGCTTTGTTGCCTTGTTTGGGAGACAAGGAAGACTCTATGAGAGGTGGAGTAATGAGCGATTGTGTTTGACTAACATGTGAAAACACATTTTGGTGTGCATACCTTTCAACCCAACAGTTTCACCTCTAGTAACTGTTAACATTAGAAGTTCTTGCATATAAGTTCCCAGAAGTGAGCAAAAAAAGTGTATGAAGTTTTTTCATAGTAGAAAAAAATCTGGAAACGAGCAAAATTTTTATTTACAAAATACTGGTCAAATAAACCATGAGATTACCATATATCTAATTAAATGCAAGGCATTGATTTTTTAAAAATCAAATAATTCTATATCTTAAAATACTGTGCAAAGATTTTTAAGTTGTGGGAGTGGGGCTCTTACAGTGTGAGATTTCAAAAATCAATCAACTGGCAAAATATTACCATTTGTTACACATATACAGGGAGTGCATGGTTTCTGTTATGTTATTCTCTGTACCTCATGTTTGAGAAATTTCATAAATAAGAACAAAGCAAATCACAGTAACATGTACAGTGTTGTTGGTATACAAAAGATCTTATGTACCTACATAGTTTTATAGACTTGGAAAATAGCTGATAGGGTACCTACCAAACTGAAGCTGTTACTAGGAGGGGGAAAAGATGAGCAGGGGTGAGAGAATGAGTGCATTTTACTTGCTGTTTTCTATACTTTGGTGGTGGTTATTTCTTGTCTAACTCAGAGAAGAGACAGGTGAAAAGTGTTGATGAGGAGCAAACAACTGACATGGCACAGTGCTGGCCTGAGTAGGCTAGGAATGACAACAGTACCCAAAGCAGAGAGCCCCTCACACTAGTAACTACAAGCTGGGTCCTGCTGAAATGGAAATGAATCCCACTGGACAGGCACTTCAGGGTGAGTAGCAGTGAAACCTGTTCCCTTGTGTGGCAAGCTTAGTCTCTTTGGAGTTACCTTAAAATTCATTGTCAAATTCATTTACTCAATAAAGATACCCTTCTAACGAATAATTACAGTTTTTCTTAGAGGCAGTGGTTCTGTTTGTCTAAAGATCAGTGATCTACACATTGTGTTTTTCCCTAGAGAATCCAGCCTCAGCTCCCAGATGAAGATGGAGATCACAGTGACAAAGAAGATGAACAGCCTCAGGTGGTGGTTTTGAAAAAGGGAGACCTGTCACTTGAAGAAGTCATGAAAATTAAAGCAGAAATAAAGGCTGCCAGAGCAGGTAGATCTGAAAGTAATCTGGTTTTTCTAACAGTTTAAGGAGCCTAGGGTATGAAATTGTTTATTTTATTTAGTAGTGTGGTATGTTTCAAGGAGACAGTTCCAGGTTCAAGCCTTAGCTTTGACACTTACCAGACGAGTAACCTTGAGCAAGTTATTACACCGCTCAGCCTTAATTTCCTCATCAGTAAAATGGAAGAAATTGTGTCCATTGGGTTGTTATAGGATTAAGTGTGAGTTTAAGTAAAGGCATCCTATTTTTTTTTAAATAGATGATTAGGTTTATAAACCACTTGAAAAAGGTCTATTTCATTACTGTTTGGTATGCTATGTAGTATATTTTTTATTATTTCTGAACATTTACTACATTGCTTTAGGGGGAAATGCTGTAGTTCCAATCACTTTCAAAATACTTAAAAATACAATCTAATTGTAACTGGAAGCTGACAATATTATAGAATACTTTAGCATGTGAGTTTTTATTCAGTAACTGCATGTCTTGAGGGCAATCTAGCTAGAAACAATGGAGAGGATCAGACTGAATCAGATTCAGGGACACCCTTAAATACAATATGAGATTTTTTTTTTTTTTTTGAGTGGACACCGCGTTTCCAGACGGAATATGAGATTTTTAAAAGACAAAATAATGAGAGAAGAAAGTTCTTAAAAATCTGTTTTTGCTTAGATGAAGAACCAGCTTCAGCTGATGGAAGGATCCTATATCGAAAACCAGTCAAGCGCCCCTCAAATGAAAAATGTTCAGGTTTAACAGCAAGCTCAAAAAAGAAGAAGCCACATGAAGATGAAATAAATCAGGACTCAGTCAAAAAGAACTCACAAAAACAAATAAAAAATAGTAGCCTCCTTTCATTTGACAATGAAGATGAAAATGAGTAAGTGTAAATAGTTTGAATTTGGTCTACTTTGAAAGTATATGGGGGTGTTTTTTTAAAATAATATTTTTTTCCTGTTACAAAGATACTACAAGTTCCATATGGAAAATTTAGGAAATACAGGAAAAAAATTAATAAACTACATCTATTCATGAGTACCCCTCTGACTTAAAATGCCAACTCTATAGAAATTAGCTAGTATTATTTTGTTATTTCACCTGTATGGGTGTCTATATATGTAAATTACATTTTTAAGCAAAATACTTTTTTGTGTATAAACAAAATGTTATAAATACAGTTGTACTGCAAATGTTCTTTGTCCTGCTTCTCACTTGACATTACATTATGAGTATTCTTCCAGGTCAGTAAATTTCAAAAACCTGACATTAATAGCTACAAAGAATTTCATAAACATCTCATTGCATCTTTTTCATTAACAATAGCTCCACTTTGGGTTGGGAAGATGGTAATGTGCCTAGATAAAAATACCTCCCCAACTTCTGCTAAGGGTGGCCATGAGACCCAGCTCTGGCAAGTTAAGAGATACAAGTGGAATTATGCTTGATAAAGCTGCTGGGTTTTTTGATACAAAAGGACAGACTTGGCAAGCATGAGCCTTTGCTCTTATCTCTTCATCCTACTCTGAGTAGGAAGATAAAACCTGAATACCAGAGCCATTTTTAGGCATAAAGAAGGCAGCCACATGCTTCGGGTCATGTTAGTGAAAAGACTCAGAGCTTAGTTACTTGCTGACATACCTCAAGGAGCTGCTACATCAGCTTGAATTGCTGACCTCTGACTTCTTGATGCTTGAAAAGAATAAACACTGTGCTTAATTAGGCCTCTGTCAGGTTTCTCTTACATGCAGCCAAATGCCATCCTAAGTAATACAATAAATAACTGGTCAGACTGTTACTGGTGGAGGGTGTCCAGGTTCTTGGCATTTTGGATAAAGAACTGGACAAAATGCACAAACAAAGCAATGCAAAAAAAGCACAGATTTATTGAAATGAAAGTATACTCCACAGAGTGCAGGCTCAACCAGGTGCCTCAAGAGCACTGGTTACAGAATTTTCTGGGGTTTAAATACCCTGTAGAGGTTTGCCATTGGTTAGTTGGTGTACCCCCTATGTAGATAAAGTAATGGCCCATGACCTGTCTGATTGGTTGCAGAAAGTGACCACTCAGAGGCTGAAGTGAAGTTACAAAGTTACACTCCTTAGTAAATGAAGATTTGGCCCCCCGACCAGTCTGACTGGTTGCAGGAGGGGACCAATCAGAGGTACTTTCATTTTTCATCTGCAACACAGAAAAGGCAAGGGGATTGCAAAGGGAGTAGCCTCTGATCCTTTTGTTACTTAGGTGTGGAGAGGTGGGGCTTTCCTTTTGACTGAGTTCTAGGAAGTCAATGCAAATTGGCCTTAGTCCCTGCCTCCAGACCTTATTCTCCTGCCTTATTTTCCCTCTGAGAGATGTGATCCTCTTAAATCTTTATGGGAGGGCAAGAGACTGAGGGTCTTCTGTAAGTGCTTCATGCTAACATGGGACACAGTCCCTACCAATTGAAGATCACATAACTGTCACCCTGCTTTATCTAGTGGAGACAGGGTAGCTTCCTTATGGCTAGTGGTGTCTTCACTTGAAACTGGCTAGAAATCTTGCCACTTGATCATTTAACTCCATGGTCTCTAGGCAAAAGGAAACGGATTTGTTTAAAAGATTTAACAAACATGGTCCAAAAACCAAGGCAAGTATAATCATTAATAATAGGCTGGCCAAGAGAAGGAGCCATGAAACCCAACTTACTGCCCTTCAGGTACTCCATGATCCGGACTGCTGCTGTCATATTTTGGAGGCCCAGTCAACTAGTTTTCAGGTGGCATTCCTTAGTAATCCTGATTGGTTGACATCAAAACAGCATTTTTCTAGGAAAAAGATATAAGCCACCTTTTTCAGCAGGTAGGAGTGGTTGATTTTGCAAATCGACCACTGCCAAGGAGTCCATCTGATTTTATAAGGTGACAATACTTTGGGCAGTGTCATCCAAGCTTTCCATAAAATCCTTGGACAAGTATTGGTAATAGGATGGGGAAGTTGCAATCCCGCTAATTCCTATTCCCACCCCTGCTGTTACTCCCAATCCTTGTGTCTGGTGGTTGTAGTTAAAGGCATAATAAGGGATTGGTTGTTGGGAGCTATATTAATTTTGGGACATATAATATTTCCGTCTCTAGTCTGTCACTTCCACCAAAGACAAATCACAGTAGAACCAATCTAACTTCAAAATAAGCTTCAGTCCCATATACTTGGCCTGATTACTCACACAAAGTGCAACAAGAATAATTGTCCATTTAGACACTCCTAGATTGGCTTTGCTGGAACATTTCGCAAGGCCATTTCAGTCAAAGTCCTGAGAAAGTAACTGGTTTCTTCAATTGTGTCCTATTACAAAAGAAAACGTGATTACTAACTTGATACAAATACATTACCATGAATTAAGAATATTCATAAATATTTTACAAATTCTGGAGAAATTAGAAATATGACTCAAATTCTATTTGTTTACAAAAGTACTCAATATACTTAAAGTATAGTTCAAGGCTATAAATAGCTCAAAAGAAAAAGATATTCAGACTGTAAAAAAAAGAATTAGCAATATTTCAAACAACGAAAGCCATACAAATTATTTCTGTCTTCCATTAGTTCATTTCAGTCGATGTAGTCAACTCCTGCTCTACTTCATATTCTTCTTTATGAACACATCAGCCTTTCAATTAGTGCCTTGGAAGTTTTCTCTCCAATCCAATGGCACACTCCAAAGTTACCAGAAACCTGCATTCAAGAGTTCTTTTCAGGAACTCCTTCGAAGAAGTAAGCCTTGGACTGTAACTGATTGATTACAAGTCACTTTTTTATTTGAGAAGGATCAAAGCAAAACATCAATTATGAATGACAAAAGTCTTAAGACATCGATATAAAGACACAGTTGACAAAAGTTCGGTTATTTCTGTGGCATATAACAATTTAACATAATCATAATTACAACAGGTATTAAGACATATCAGAATTTTAGAAATCTCATCAATCCTAGAATACCTATTAACAACAAATCTATATCAATATAACTCAAAGGAAGCTAAACACCACCTCAGACTTGACAATCTTTCCTATATAATTCTAACATTACAAAATAAGCCTAATATGTCACTTGGACTTCAGGGAGCCTAATATCTAAAAAGTTAGTTTAAGGTCAAAAAGACTGAATTTAGAACTTGAAATTTTGTCATTTGAAAGTCTATCAGATTTCAAAGGTTTCATACACTCGATACTACAAAATAGGATCATAAGTTAATATAAAATTGTCATTTAGGTACTGTTATATTTCTAATAAAAAAAAAAAATTATCATTTAGGTAGCCAAAATTATAATGCAAAAACATTTACTCTCTGATAGAGAGAAAACTCAGTTAACCTAACACTTAAGACAGCATGAGGCTGACTAAATCTGTCTCTCCCCCTCCGTTTTCTCCCTGCAGTTGACTCAAAAGGTAAACAAAATATTTTATCTCTTAATACTACACAAACATTTTGTTCAAAAGAGAAAATCAGAGCTTACCTTTGTATGGTGTATTATTAATGTGAATGCTAATTTTAATAAAACCTTACAAACCTATCTAATTTGGATCAGTTTGATCATAAGGTAAGATTTCCATAAACTTTTTATAATGTTTTACAATTTTCTTTTAAACAGCAGAACAATGATCCAAGAAAACCCTGCTATTGTAACACATGAGCCCAGATACTGGTCTTGCATCAGTGTTCTGTTTATATTAATGTTTAATTTATAGAAAATCTCTGAACTAACCTTACCTGTCAAAATTATCCCTTACAGTCGCATGTGCTTACCTCTTCCGGCGTAGTCTCTGGGCCTAGGGGGATTGAATAATTTTTAGACTTGTGACTCACAAAAGCATTTTGAGCGTCACCTTCTCCCAGGTTTGATTGGTGTCAATGCTCAAAATTTAGCAGGGGTTGGTGCACAAGCATTGGTTAACAGGATACTTACACTATAGAAGGTCTCCTTGTTTTCTCTAACATGTTACAAATTAAAACGCTATGATTTGGTGTTTAGGAATTACTGCCTGCAGTACTTCAGACCACTGTATTAAAGTAGTTAGGTTACTTCTTGCATATGTCTACTTGCTATTAATAGTATTCTAGTGACAGAACTGTGACCAAAAGCATCAAAAATGTAAGTCCTGTGACAGACTCTTCAAAGTAAGACAACCAACTTTTCTCTTCATCATTAAAAAATGGTAAGTACAAGTATCAGTTTTGGAAATTCAATATGAGAAATAATCTCTTTACACTTAAATACTGTGCAACAAAACAAGGACAAAGTAAAAACAAGCACACAGTTTATTTTCACAGTTTCTTTAAAAAGCACACCATCTCTCTACTAAAAATACAAAAAAAATTAGCCAGGGGTGGTGGCACGAGCCTATGGTCCCAGCTACCTTGGAGGCTGAGGCGGAAGAATCGCTTGAACCCAGGAGGCGGAGGTTGCACTGAGCTGAGATTGCGCCACTGCACTCCAGTCTGGTGACAGAGCAAGATTCTGTCTCAAAAAAAAAAAAAATGCACACCATCACACATTTCCGGGATTGTTTTCTAGATACACTGACAACTGATTAGGTAACTTTCACCACCAAAATTTTCAAACTATTCTAACACCTGCACATATTTTGTGTTCAAGTACATACAGGAAGGCCCATCAGTGATGGACAGCTTGTGATCAAAAATCACTACAGGCTGGGTGCAGTGGCTCATACCTGTAATTCCAGCACTCTGGGAGGCCGAGGCAGACAGATCACAAGGTCAAGAGATTGAGACCATCTTGGCCAACATGGTGAAACCCCGTCTCTATGAAAAAAGAAATACAAAAATTAGCTGGGCATGGTGGTGCACACCTGTGGTCCCAGCTACTCAGGAGGCTGAGGCAGGAGAAGTGCTTGAACCTGGGAGGCAGAGGTTGCAGTGAGCCGAGATCTGGCCACTGCACTCCAGCCTGGTGCCTGGCAACAGAGCAAGACTCTGTCTAAAAGAAACAATCACTACAAAGTCTCACCTTTTTTAAAATTACTACTTAATCCAAGTGAATGTCACTTTAATTTAGAGAGTAGTAAACACAACTAAATTAGCTTGAGAGACATTCTAAACAATACAGTTTCCTTAAGGATAAAGCCAGTCTTTCCTGAACATTAAAACTGTACCCATTGCACTTTTTCTTCATCAAAGGAAAATATCTGAAACCAACCCAAAGTATTGATTGAATTGAGTCATCCTGAAAACAAACACCACAGTTTTATTCTCACCTACTTTTTCCAATTAACAGAATATATAATATACTCTTGCCGTGCAGAATTTGTCTATTAGTATTATTATTATTATTTTTTTGCCAGAAACCATAAAGCTCTTGTAGTTCTCTAGATCATTAGAGGTAAACAAAACCAACCAAATTTTAAATGGCTTGTGTCCTCTTCTCAATTTTTGGAGGCTAGACCGAAGTAGCTTAGGAACTTCAGATAAATAGAACAGATCATAAAACCAAATAAAAGCTTTCCATTAGAAACTAAAAAATCAGTAGTTTTATATAAATGGATACACAAGCAAAATCCACAGAACAAACAGCAAACAAATGAAATCAGAAGCAAAACCAAACAGAAACCAACCCTAAATTTTTCTTAGTCCAACCAGGAGGCTATAGCATCACCCAGGGCCTTAAAAAACTCATAATTAATATTTTCTTCCTAATACACAATTCAGTATCCTTATGTCCACCAATATCACCATATATCCTATGCAATCAAATTCACTAACCAGTAATTACTCCAGTGCCAGCACTATCCATGCAAAACAGTAAACACAGTGTGAAGCAATGTAACCATGTATGTGAAATTTGGCCTCACACTAAATCTGGCTTCATATTTAAAAAGAATTGCTAAACTGCCAGTGCATTTCTTTACAAAATTTCTTATTTTACTTCAATCAAGACTAAGATTTAGCTATGAAAATGTTAATTAGCCAAAGTTTTCCAATTATCTCTCAGATGTTAAGAATATTTTACATCTAAACTTTTTCAGCTTCCTATTTTCTGTATATGTGCATGAAGACAGACATGCAGGAAAAATTACATCTGACTTACACGGATTATCCATGACATGCCTGTGCTTTCTGTTCAGTCCCAGATTTTCTTTTTCTTTAAATAACCAGTAGTTTTACTTTTGGCCAAAAAAACTTTCCCATACAAGATTCTTTCCCATACAAAATTACTAAGTTTTCTTTATAACCCTCCTTCCAAAAATACATCTTCATACACATAACTTTTCAACAACTTTCTCCCCTACTTACTGGTTCCTTTCTACATTGTTTCATAAATGACCTTTTCAAATCTGTAATTTGAACTAACTTTAGGTAACTTCTTTTTTTCCTTTAATAACAAACTTTTGGCACATTTTGTATACATAATTATGTGTTAACTAGAATTCTTTTCCTTAATGATCTTAAATTTTATTGAAACCGTAAAAAGCAAGAAATCCTGAACTATCCGATAAGAGCATTTTATTGATAAGAATGATTCCACAATTTTTAGAAACATTTCCCCATAACACAGCCCTTTCATTTACATAGGGTATACATCAAGTAACCAATTGTTTAAATACCATGTAGAGGTTTCCCATTGGTAACTTGATCTACACCCTACGTAAATGAAGTAGTGGCCCATGAACGGTCTGATTGCAGAATGATTGCCAAAAGGGACCAGTCAGAGGCTGAAGTAAAGTTACAAAGTTATGCTCCAATGCAAATCAAGACTTGGCTCACAACCAGTCTGACTGGTTGCAGGAGGGGACCAATTAGAGATACTTTCATTTTTCATCTGCAGTGCAGAAAAGGCAGGGCATTGCAAAGGGAGTGGCATCTGATCCTTTTGTTACTTTCTTAACTGGAAATGACCCATCAATTATTGAAATTGATATTTGACCCATCAAATATTGAAAATATTCAATGAGCATCAAAAATAATTTTGAGATTCTAAATTACACAAAGTTTATCTAAAACATTTGTCCCATTTACATGTACTCAATTATTTCATTTTTAACCATTTAGATTACTTCTGAAAAGTGAGATATTACACACCATCATTTACAGTGAGTCATTTCCTTATTAACCATTTCATAATAAGTGAATATCAGCTGTTCACCAAAATAAGAACCTTAAAGTTAACTACATAGGCATTTTTACCAATAACTCAGAAGATTCAGCTATTTTCACTAAACCAATAACATAGTTATTCCAATAAAAAAATCTGCAGAAAGAACATTTTGTTTTGGCTAGGTTTATAGTTTTATAACCTATGCCAAACGCACCTCAAAATATCTAGCAGAGGCAAATATAAAACCTAGACAAAAATATATGCTGACAATTCTAAAGGCATTTATATTTTTATTTTACCAATAATTTTAAAGCCTGCTTTAGTAAAGTTATACTTAAGTCACATGAACTTGAAAATTGCTTAGACTTATTTACTTAGTTTATGAGTACTCTTATAAGCCAATTTGGCAGACATAACATATAAGTGTACATACATATAAACACATGTAGACATGTATACACACACACAAACAAAGATCCAATGGCTTTTACCTTGGAACTCAAGCCATGAGATAGCAATACAAGCTCACCAGTTTTACAAGGTTACACTTTGTTTGCCCCAATGGAGGCTGTGAGCCAAAATTTTGGGTAAATTAGTTTTCATGGCTGTTTGATTTTTAAAGGCCAAACCTCCCCTAGATTCCAAAGAACACTAGGGCCAAACCGCACCAAAGGAGAAAATCACATACAGCCAGGTCCAACCCTGCTTAAAACAGCAGCATAAAAGCCCGCATACATGCAACTCCATCCCACTTTCCCATTCAACAGCAAACTCCAGATTCCAAACAATATTGGGGCCAAACAGTATTGCAATTGCAAGAGAAAATTCTAAGGAGGGCTTAGTATGAAACCTCACAATCTCTGCAAAGGTTGTCCCTTTGGAGAGATCAAAATCTGGAGTTGGATCCTCTGGGGAGTCGCCCTTTGGGGCTGTCTTAGAGTGTCAGCCGTCTCTGACCTTAGGTGGGCACCAGTGCCACTTTGTATGTTTTCCCTCCAGAAACGATGGCCTACTGTGAGCTTTCCTTCTGTCCCTGATGAAGGCCTCAACTTCTAGCATTTTTTTTATAGGAAGTGAAGATACTTTATTCATTCCTGACTTAATATTTCAACGGACCTTATTCTATTTAAGTAACCAATCTTAAGGAGTCCAAGAGTCATCCTTACATAATATTTTACCACACTAAAGAAAAGTATTCAAGTTTCTATTTATTTATTTATTTTGAAAGACGATGAAATATTTATTATACTTTAAGTTCTGGGATACATGTGAAGATCATGCAGGTTTGTTACATAGGTATACACGTGCCATGGTGGTGGTTTGCTGCATCCATTGCCCTGTCATCTACATTAGGTATTTTTCCTAATGCTATGCCTCCCCAATCCCCCAACCCCTGCTATTCTTTCCCTAGCCCCCCACCCCCCAGGCCCCAGTGTGTGATGTTCCCCTCCCTGTGTCCATGTGTTCTCATTGTTCAACTCCCACTTATGAGTGAGAACATGCAGTGTCTGGTTTTCTGTTCTTGTGTCAGTTTGCTGAGAATGATGGTTTCCAGCTTCATCTATGTCCCTATAAAGGACATGAACTCATCCTTTTTATGGCTGCATAGTATTCCATGGTGTATATGTGCCACATTTTCATTATCCAGTCTATCATTGATGGGCATTTGGGTTGGTTTCAAGTCTTTGCTATTGTGAACAGTGCCACAATAAACATTCGTGTGCATTTGTCTTTATAATAGAATCATTTATAATCCTTTGGGTATATACCCAATAATGGGATTGCTAGGTCAAATGGTATTTCTATTTCTAGATCCTTGAGGAATCGTCACACTATCTTCCACAATTGTGGGCCCAGATGGCCAGGGGCAGACATATGCTATCTCTACTATTACTAATTAAACAAATATAAGTTTGGTTTGCTTATTAGCTTGTAGAGTTTGCAGTACACTGAAGTTTATACCCTGAAATAAATAATAGTGAATGAAAAGCACAGAACAAAAGAGAACAGCTTGTAGCTTATAAAAGCATGAGCAAAAGCAGTAATGGGAAGCCTGAAGTTAGACCATCTGAGGGCACTCCATTAACCGTGGCACATCCACAGTGTGGTTGCAAGGCAGGAAAACACTGCCTTGATCCCAAGAACTCCTTTCCAACATGGGGTCTGCACAGAGGTCTCATAAAGAGGACTTGTGTAAGCACTCGGGAAAGGTCAGTGACCTCTGCTCACAAGATCCGGGAGGGTCTTTGCAGATGGGAGCTGCCAAGGCAGGAAGGCCTTGTGGGAGGAGATAGTGGAACACCTTCTGCTCTGCTTGTGTTCTTAGAATATGGGGTAATGTTGGTTGCCCTATGTCCACAGTGCTCAGGAGATAAAAGCCCTTGATGCATGTGTGTGGTCAGACCTGGTGGTGCCCTACCTGCTCTGTTCCAGTGCAGCTGCGTATCAATAATGATCAGTGGTAAAACTTGGCATACTAGATTAGCTTCTCTTAGAAGAACCACCTGTTTGATTGTATTCTAATGATGCATGCTTTGTCCCCTGGCTATCTTGCCCCACAATAGTTTCAAGGCCTCCCCCAATAACCCCCCTGCTGTCCACCCCTCAATTAACAAGTGCGTGCACCTAATAAAAACCTGTGGAAACCAGAACTCAGCACCAATGTGGTTCTTGCACTTTACATTGGTCCCCTGGACCCACACTTTATTTCTGTGTCTTTGTCTTTATTTCCTTTCTCAATCTCATCACTGCTGGGGCTTAGGGCACCCATTAACAGGGTTGGGGCTGGTACCCAACACACAATGGTTGAATTAATTTGTACTCCCACTACCTGTAAAAGCATTCCTATTTCTCCACATCCTCTCCAGCATCTGTTGTCTCCTGATTTTACAATGATCACCATTCTAACTGGGGTGAGGTGATATCTCAATGTGGTTTTGATTTGCACTTCTCTAGTGGCCAGTGATGATGAGCTTTTTTTCATATGTTTGTTGGCTGCATAAATGTCTTCTTTTGAAAAGTGCCTGTTCATATCCTTTGCCCACTTTTTGATGGGGTTATTTTTTTCTTGTAAATTTGTTTAAGTTCTCTGTAGATTCTGGATAGCAGCCCTTTGTCAGATGGGTAGACTACAAAAACTTTTTCCCATTCTGTTGGTTGCCAGTTCACTCTATTGATAGTTTCTTTTGCTGTGCAGAAGCTCTTAAGTTTAATTAGGTCCCATTTGTCTATTTTGGCTTTTGTTGTCATTGCTCTTGGTGTTTTAGTCATGAAGTCCTTGCCCATGCCTATGTCCTGAATGGTATTGCCTAGGTTTTCTTCTAGAGTTTTTATGGTGTTAGGCCTCAGGTTTAAATCTTTAATCCATTTAGAGTTAATTTTTGTATACGGTGTAAGGAAGGGATCCAGTTTCAGCTTTCTGCATATGGCTAGCCAGTATTCCCAACACCATTTATTAAATAGGGAATCCTTTCCCCATTGCTTGTTTTTGTCAGATTTATCAAAGATCAGATGGTTGTAGTTGTGTGGCATTCTTTCTGAGGCCTCTGTTCTGTTCCATTGGTCTATATCTCTGTTTTGGTACCAGTACCATGCTGTTTTGATTAATGTAGGCTTGTAATATAGTTTGAAGTCAGGTAGCGTGATGCCTCCAGCTTGGTTTTTTTTGCTTACTGCCGACTTTGGAAACCTTCATCTTTGTATAAAACCTCTATTTTGTCTACACACTCAGAAATTTCTGCCCAGAAGTCATCAACAACTGCATTCAATTTGTGTAGTGAAAATTCTTTAAGCTGTGGTTCATCTTCATCCAGAAGAGAAATAATTCCAGCAGCTGAGGTAATCATGGCTGTGCCCTTCACTCGCCCATCAGCTCACTCGCTGTTCCAGCCATGCTGTGTATCTGTCGGCTCAGGGCTCACTCTCTCCACTGCACCTCCTCACTCCCCGGGTGCGCTGCTCCAACTCCTAGCATTTTTATAATTTGATAAAGCCATGCTTTCCCATGCTTCCCATTCCACTAGAGTGATAGCCATAAACTTTAATGATAGGAACTGGAGGCTGGTGGGTTTCTTTTGTCCTTAGCCAGTGGAATAGATCAAGTAGGAGAAAAGAGGTCAAAACACCTGAAAGACATTATCTTTTGCCACTACAATTAATTATATAGAATAACTTAATAACTTAGCATAAGAAAAGAAGGTTTAAATCACCTGTAACACATGTGAGTTTGCCCTGGATGAGCTGCTGCTGCCAATTGGGTCACATGTAGGGATTAGGGACTATATCTGGAAAAGACAGAAAAGAATCATTCCCACTTCTGGGCAGGGCAGCTATCCTGTTCACTCCTTGGCCTTCAGGTAACATTGGAGAGTGTACCCAGCCAGTTGCCCTCAATTACCAAGGAGCTACTAGGTAATGGCCACTGAAAGACTGAAAAAGGGAAATGACTCAGGTCCCTTACCCAAACCAGGCAGTGGTGGTCAGGCACTTCCACACGGAAACCTTTCGGTTTCACTGCAGGGCCAGAAACCTGCAGTTGCCTCTGTGCTTGAGTGCTGTCCACTGAGGGCTGGGAGTTGGAAAGAGAAAAAGAGAGGGAGAGAAAATCGTTCCTGTATGGAACTGAAAGGAAAAGAGAAAAGGAGAAGAAAAATCCCAAATTTTGGGCTTGCCACCTGGCTGGCTCACCAAAATATGTCATCAGTGGAGGATGTCTAAATTCTTGGCATTTTGAACAAAGCATTTGACAAAACGCACAAAACAATGAAAGAAAAGCACAGATTTATTGAAATGAAAGTTCACTCCACAGTGAGAGCAGGCTTGGGCAAGTACCTCAAGAAGTGCTGGTTACAGAGTTTTCTGGGGTTTAAATACCCCGCAAAGGTTTCCCATTGGTTACTTGATCTACACCCTATGTAAATGAAGTAGTGGCCCATTATCAGTCTGATTGTTTGCAGAAAGGCACAGGCCAAAGTTACAAAGTTATGCTCCTATGCGAATGAAGATTTGGCCCATGAACAGCCTGATTGGTTGTAGGAGGGGACCAGTCAGAGGTACTTTCATTTTCCATCTGCAGTGCAGAAAAGGTGGGTCATTGCAAAGGGAGTAGCATCTGATCCTTTTGTTACTTGGATATGGAGAGGTGGGTTTTCCTTTTGATTCGGTTTTAGGAAATCAGCATGAATTGGCTTTAGGCTCCCTGTCTCCAGATCCTATTCTCCTGCCTCAAAACTTGCTTATATTGACATCTCTGAGTGTATTTCTCTGATGTTTCTGATGATTTCCTTAGAATGAATTGCTAGAAAGAGAACTCTTGGATTAAAATATTTGACTATTTTTACAGCTACTGATGTTTACTTTCAAATTGCTTTCTAGAGTGGTTTTTATCATTTTATTCATTTACCATCGCTATACAAGTTCACTTCACCTCATCCATGATTAATGTTGCACCAGCCCTGTGTTGGCAATATGCTTCTAATTTTTGTCAGTATGATGTATTGATAATGGTGTTTCATAAATTTAATTGGCATTTTCTTTGATCTACCAGGGTGTCTGAACTGTTTTTCATATATTTATGCTATTTTATATATTTTTAATATATTTTTTGAATTAACTTTTTTCCGTTAGTATAGTCATATTTTTCTTACTAATTTGTAAGTTATGTAATTTATCAATCTTTTGTTGTTCTGTTTCCCAACCTCTATATCAGATAAAGAATCACCTAGGCCAGGCACAGTGCCTCATGCTTGTAATCCCAGCACTTTGGGAAGCCAAGGTAGGAGAACTGCTTGAAGCCAGGAACTTAAAATCAGCCTAGGCAATAAAGCAATATCCCCATCTCTACAAGAAAATTAAAAATAGCCTGGCGTAGAGGCATGCACTTGTAGTCCCAGCCGCTCAGGAAGCTGAGCAGGAGGATGGCTTGGGCCCAGGAGTTCAAAGCTGCAGTGAGCTATGATCGTGCCACTGCACTCCAGCCTGGGCAGCAAAGGAAGAACTGTCTCTAAATTAAAAAAAAAAAAAAATTCCCATATTCTCTACCCACATTCTTTTTTTTTTATTTATTTATTCATCTTAAGTTTTATTCTGTCTGGAATTTGTTTGAGTGTATATTTTTTTCTTAAATTATCAATTGTCCTAGACCTGTGTTTCTCATTTACTTGAAAGGGTGTCTATGTAGAGATTTCCCCAAGTGTTGGGAGAGGGAAGGGAGGGAAGCCCTGTAAAATCTGAGCCTTTCCAGGTGATTCTTCAAGAACCTGCTTAATCCTAACAATTTTCCTCATTAGTAAAAGTCAGCCCAAACTGGAGGCTTGTTAAGATCCTTACCAGCCACATCCATCTGAAATTATGAATTTCAAAGTATCTTACAAATTTGGTGCCACATTTATCTTTTTTAGGTTTAAGGTACCTATAAAGAACATTCAAAAGTGATGTATGTGGGTGAGCTAGGGAGACCTGAAATAGGCTCTCTCTAAATTACTCAAATTAATCTTCAAGCCATTCTGCAAAACTGTCTTCAATGTATACTCACTTGTTATATAAGCCAGGGTTTTTTTTCACCTAATTTGTATCATTGCTATATGTATTATTGTACCAAACTACACTGTTTTAATTACTGTATATTTTATTATGTCTTAGTATCTGGATGTGGGAATTTTGAAAGCAGGGACTTTGTGTTATTCACCACTGTATCCTCAATACCAGAAGAGTATCTGGCATTCTAAGTGCACAATAAATATAGTTAAAATGAAGGAGAGTTTTGTCTCTAATTTCCTTTTTATAGACCAGTAGGTCTCATGTGTAGACCCTATACCACCAGCAGCAGAACCCCCTAGAAACCTAAAATTTAAATTCTTGGTCCTTGCCTACTGAATCAAAAACTGTGTGTAGGGCCCAGTAATCACTATAACAAGCCAGCCAGGTGGTTCTGATATTCACTCATGTTTGAGAACCACTGATAAAGATTACAGTAGTCCTCCCTTATCCGTGGGGAATACATTCAAAGACCTCTGGTGGATGCCTGAAACCACAGGTAATACCCAACTTTTTATGTAGTATATTTTTTCCTATATGTACATATCTATGGTAAAGTTTAATTTATAAATTAGGCACAGTAGAGATCAACAACGATAATAATATAGTAGAACAATTATAATGATATAATAAAAGTTATGTGAATGTGGTTTATCTCACTCTGTCTCAAAATATCTTATTGTACTGTACCTTGGGTATAAACCACAGAAAAAACTTGGAAGACTACTCTATTAGAACTGTAATAAAAAATGAAATGGGGCGGGTACAGCCCATTCATATAATATAATATAATTATAGATTATACACACCTATAATCCCAGCATTTTGGGAGGAAGAGGTGGGGTGATTGCTTGAGGCCAGGAGTTTGAGACCAGCCTAGGCAACATGTTGTAACTCTGTCTCTACTGAAAATACAAAATTTAGCTGGGCACAGTGGCTCTCACCTGTAATCCCAGCTATTTGGGAGGCTGAAGCACAAGAATCTCGTGAACCCAGGAGGCAGGGGTTACAGGGAGCCAAGATCACACCACTGCACTCCAGCCTGGATGACAAGGCAAGACTGTCTAAAAAAAAAAAAAATGAAAATTTAAACAAGGATTATGAAAACTGTTTAAAAGATCTTAAATCTTGAAACACATCACATTGGTAATGGCTTTACTGCAGGTGATATTTCTAGCAATGTAGACATAAAAGCTATCAGCCAGGAAGCACATCTTGTGATGAAAGACAAAGACCAAGACATGGTGGCACATGAGATGTGCTTAGCATCCTTAGGGAAACTGCTTCCTAAGAACAGTGGGTCCTGTTAACTGCAAGCTCTATTTTGCTAAGGTGAGTCTGGAGTCAGAGAAGAGGGGCTCAGAGAAGAAAGATGAGGCCTGTTCCCTCATGCTGCTTCTAAGCAATGTTGAACAAGTATCTGAAGCTCCAGAGTACAAATAATAAATTTTGGTGGTGTCCACCTGCTGCTAATTCTGCAGGCTTGCAGGAAAAAAAAAAAAAAAAAAAATCTCTGGACATTTGCCAGCCTCCACTGAAATTTCAAAGAATGGCTGCCCAGGCAGAGACTTGTTGCAGGGGTGGAGCCACCACAGAGAAACCCCCCATCTCTCCCACCCCACTAATAGAGCAACACCAAGCAGAGATGTGGGGCTGGAGCTGCTGCAGAAAGTCCCGACCAGGGCAATGCATAGTGGAGCTGTGGAAGCAAGGCCGCTACTAAGAGTCCTCACTAAGGCCATGCATACTGGAGCCTTGGGAACAGAACCACTACCAAGAGCTGTAGAATCACGGGAGTATGCAACATCAGCTGGGGAAAGCTGCAGGCACCAGACTCCATCCTGTAAGAGTAGCCATGTGGGCGGCACCCAGCAATGACATAGGGGTGGGGCTGCCTGAGGCTTTGGAGGCCCAATCCCTGCCCCAGTGTGTCCAGGAGGAAGCACATGGAGGCAAAAGGGACTATTCTCCAGCTGGGCATGGTGGCTCATGACTGTAATCCCAGCACTTTGGTAGGCCAAGGTGGGAGGATCACTTGAAGTCAGGAGTTCAAGACCAGCCTGGCCAACATGGTGAAACCCTATCTCTATCAAAAAGACAAAAATTAGCCAGGTGTTGCTGGCACATGCCTGTAGTCCCAGCTACTCCAGAGGCTGAGGCAGCAGCAGCAGAACAGCTTGAACCCTGGAGGTGGAGGTTGCAGTGAGCCGACAGCGCCACTGCCCTCCAGCCTGCGCAATAGAGTGAGACTCTGCCTCAAAAAAAAATTAATATCTGCCCTCCTGGGTTTCAGACTTCCTTAGGGCCTGTTACTCCTTTCTTTTTGCCTATTTCACCCTTTTAGAATAGGAATGAATATCTGTCTTTTGCCTGTACCTCCAATGTATATTGGAAGTAGATAACTTGTTTTGATTTTATAGGCTCATAGATGAGACTTTGGACCTTGGACTTTTGAGTTGATGCTGGTTGTTAAGACTTTGGAGTTATGGAGTTGTATGTGAGAAGGACATGAGTTTGGGGAGACCAGGGATAGAACGCTATGGCTTGAATATTTGTCCCTTCCAAAATCATGTTGAAACTTAGTCCCCAATGTGGCCTTTAAGAGGTAATTAGGTCATGAAGGCTCTGCCCTGATGAATCGATTAATCCATTCATGGATTAATAGGTTAATGGATTAGTGGTCTATCATGGGAGTGGGGTTGGTGGCTTTATAAGCAGAGGAAGAGAGAAACCTGAACTAGCATAATCATATGATACCTCACCATATGATACACTGCCTCAGGACTCCAGAGAGTCTCCACCAGCAAGAAGACCCTCACCAGATGTGGTTCCTCTATCTTGGACTTCTTAGCATCTAAAACTGTAAGAAGTAAATCCCTAAGACCAGGTGTGGTGGTTCACACCTGCAATACTAGCACTTTATGGGGCTGAGGCAGAATTGCTGGAGCCAGGAGTTTGAGAACAGCCTGGGCAAAATGACGAGATCCTATCTCTACAAAAATGAAAGCAATAGCCAGGCATGGTGATGTGTGCCTGTGGTCCCAGCTACTTGGGAGGCTGAAGTGGAAAAATGACTTGAGTCCAGGAGGTCAAGGCTGCAGTGAGCCATATTTGCACCACTGAACTCCAGCCTGGGCAACAGAACAAGACACTGTCTCAAAAATAAATAAACTCCTGTTTTAAAATAAATTACCCAGTTTCAGGTATTCAAAACAAAAAATGGATTAAGACAAGCTGATCTGCTCATTATAAAGTTTCTTTTCAAGTGGGCACGGTTGCTCACTCCTGTAATCTCAGCACTTTGGGAGGCCAAGGTGGGTGGATCATGAAGTCAGGAGTTCGAGACCAGCCTGGCCAACATGGTGAACCCCTGTCTCTACTAAAAATAAAAAAATTAGCTGGGCGTAGTGGCAGGCACCTGTAATCCCAGCTACTTGGGTGGCTGAGGCAGGAGAATCGCTTGAACCTGGGAGGCTGAGGTTGCAGTGGGCTAGATCATGCTATTGCACTCCAGCCTGGCAACACAGCAAGACTCAGTCTAAAAAAATTTTTAACATTATAAGAAATTTAAAACTTTCTTTTCAAGCTTTAACCTGGTTGGACATCCTGTTGTTCTAAGCCCCCAAGTATGTGATAATTTTTTATAGCAGCCATAGGAAACTAATACATAAGTGCTGTTGGCAAGATTCATCAAATGATGCCAAAATTAGTGGCCAAAATTATGCTCAAAAACAGAATATATGCATAGTCTCAAAGTATCTCCCCACAAGACACTAAGTACAAAAGAAAAACTAGTAACATTATAGTGGAGAAACTAGGCAAATGACACCTTAACTGCATGATCAAAGTTAATATTACCAGTAATAAGTCATACTGACGCCAGGCATGGTGGCTTATGCCTGTAATCCCAGCACTTTGGGAGGCCGAGGCAGGCGGATCACCTGAGGTTGGGAGTTTGAGACCAGCCTTACCAACATGGAGAAATCCCATCTCCACTAAAAATACAAAATTAGCCAGGCATGATGGTGCATGCCTATAATCTCCAGCTACTTGGGAGGCTGAGGCAGGAGAATTGCTTGAACTAGGGAGGCAGAGTTTGCAGTGAGCTGAGATTGCACAGTTGCACTCCAGCCTGGGCAACAAGAGTGAAACTTCATCTCAAAAAAAAAGTCATATTGACACCATGACTTACTGATATGCACTGAGAAGGACACCCCACTTCTAAAGGCCACAGAGGTCCTGCTAGGACCTTCCTGATGTCCTTCTCAAGGATAGGGCAACCGATGTCCGGTACTAAAGAGGCCAGAATCCTAGGGGATGGCAATGGCACATGAATGCCAATGCAGACTCCAGGGCTTGTCTGGGGGCAAAAGGGTCAGTGTAAAGGTGTCAAATTATCCTCTCTTCTGAACGAGTCCTTTATTCTGAGATTATGTCTTTCTTGTTTCTTTGAAGTTAAAATCTACTTTTTTAAATGAAATAATGGTTTTGACAGGTGATAGTTTATTATGCTTACTTTGTCAAAAGGTTGAAAAATCTCTATCAACCTCCAAAAAATATGTTGAAATTCACTGTCTGAGAATTCCAAACATCAAGTCCAAGTGTTGTACAATTGAACATTCTGCAACAATGGAATGTTGGTAGTCCTGGCCACCTATGGCTGCTAAGCACATGTAACGTGGCTAGAGCAACCAAGAAACTGAAGTTTCCCTTCTATTTAATTAATTTAGATTTAAATAGCTACAAGTGGGTAGTAGCTACTGTGTTAGTGCCGTTCTAGGTACTACTGAGATTTTTTTTTTTTAATTTTTAGGAGCCCTGCAGCCCACAAGGGATTCCTTCTCACTTTATAAAGATCAGAGGTGTTCTGATGTTTAACACAAAACAGCACAACATACAGCCTATCTGGCTGGATGGCTCAAGACAACCAGGGCCAAACAGTCACACTGGGAAGAAAGACACATGTCTGAGTTTCCAGGCTCATGTTTCTGTGGCCCTTTCTCCAGTCCTGAGCCTCCTCTCTCCCTCAGAAAGCAATAAACTCTGCTATAGAATCTATCTTTCAACTGACACCTACTCTCACCAACCTATGTCTTCTCCCAGGTCATGCATAGAGTCTTTCAGGGAGGAAAGAGGACAAACAGAAGGCATCTGTCCAGGTTTGATCCTCCCCACTGGCCCCACAGTCATTCTTAGGTGAATGGCAGCTCTAGCTTTAACATGACTTAGGTATATATTGTCCTGGAAGCTGGGGTAGAAGGGACCATTTATTATCATCAATTTTAATATTGTCTTAGAGAGTGGCAATGACTAGGACAAGCCTGGTCCCTGGAGCTGCTGGGGGAGAGACGACCAGTTTCTTTAAAAACAGGATGAGACCCTGAACTTTATAATCATTGTTTCCCCAAATCCTCCCATGCCTAGCCATAACTTTTCTTGCTACTCAGTTGATTATAGCCTCTAATTTCTCCACAGCCTAGGTCCTTCTTAACCTGCAGGGTAGGGTCCTAGAATGCAAACCATCTTCCCAGTCACTTTGAGACTCTCAATCCTTACCAACCTCCTCCATTCCTGCACCAATCCAACTGCACCAGTCCACTTTTCCCTTCTCACCCTATGCGGATGGTGGCACGACATCCGTTTTCCCTTCGCCCTTGCTTCTCCCCGAGTCATCAAGTAAACCTGGGTCTCTGGCACAAATGCAGCAGGACTGTCTGCCTCTTAGAGTAGATTCTCTGTAACCTCATGAGCAACGGAAGCTGGACTTGGCAGAATTGAAACTGATGGGCAGGGCAACAAGGAAGCTATGGCCTGGGCTTTGGGGCAAGTAAAGGACTTAAGGAATCCCAGCTACAGGGGTATAAGCTTGGTGACTTGACTTCTGTCGTTCCATGTATCTAGTTATTGCTGTGCCTCTTTGACAACTCAACATGTTCCCTGTCTGGCCTTGCAACTTTTACCTTTCTGTTCCCAAATATTATCCTCTTTCACTGACCTGGTGGATCATCAGCCAAGTTCCAGCTTTCTTTAGTAGCCACTCCCTTACAGTGAGAGGCTCTACAGCAAATGACAGACATTTGGATTGGTTCCATTTTCTGGCTATAACAAATAAATTTGCTATGAACATTCACGTGCAAGTCTTTGTGTGATCATGTTTTTCTTTATTTTGGGTAAACAGCAAAATAAAGGAGTTTGAATATTGGGTTGTATTGCAGGTATATAATCTTTTGAAAAACTGCCAAACTTTTCCAAAGCAATTGTACCAGTCACTTTGCTTTCTGCTATCAGTGTATTAAAATTATTACTCTCCAAATGGAGGCTCCATCTGTGAATAAGCCATGAAATTTCAAGTTCCAATACTTCCTATCACAGTCTTTTAAACCTTTAAGAATATATTTAAACTCATTTAATCCTTAGAAAATGTTCATGGTGAGGTATAATAAATTATTGTACATGAATCATGATATAATAACATACGTATCTTTGGTGTTCAGTTTGGTAAGTTTTGACAGTTGTGTTTGCCTATGGAGTCACTACACAAACAAGAAACTATAGAACATTTTAATCATCCCAGAAAGTTCCCATGCTGAATGTGTATCAGTAATTTATGTATTTACTGCTGTGTAATACTTCATTATATTAATATAGCATAATTTCTTTCTTTTTTTTTTTTTTTTAAGATGTTGTCTTGGTCTATCGCCCAGGCTGGAGTGCAGTGGCACGATCTCAGCTCACTGCAACCTCCACCTCCCGAGTTCAAGCAATTCTCCTGTCTCAGTCTCTTGAGCAGCTGGGACTACAGGCACATGCCACCACAACTGGCTAATTTTTATATTTTTAGTAGAGACAGGGTTTTACCATGTTGGTCAGGCTGGTCTTGAACTCCTAACCTCAGGTGATCCACCCACCTCGGCCTCCCAAATGCTGGGATTATAGGCATGAGCCACCACACCCAGCCATGCATAATTTCTTTATTCACCTATTGATAGGCATTTGGGTTGTTTCCAGTTTTTCACTATTGGAATAAGGCTGCTATATGCATTCTTCTAAAAGTTTATTGTGAACATGTTTTTAATTACTCCTGGGTAAATAAAGACTAGAACTGCTGGATCATAGGCTAAATGTATGTTTACCATTTAAAGAAACTACCAAATAGTTCTCCAAAATGATTATACCATTTTATTCTATTTTATTTTGAAACAGGGTCTTGCTCTGTCACCCAGGGTAGAGTGCTGTGGTGCAATCTTGGCTAACTGCAACCTCCACCTCCCAGGTTCAAGTGATTCTCCTACCTCAGCCTCCCAAGTAGCTGGGATTATAGCCTTGTGCCACCACACCCAGCTAATTTTTGTATTTTTAGTAGATATGGGGTTTCATGTTTCATAGATATGGGGTTTCACTATGTTGGCCAGCTGGTCTCAAACTCCTGGCCTCAAGTGATCCACCCGCCTTGACCTCCCAAGGTATTGGGATTATAGGCATGAGCCATCATGCCCAACCAAAATGAGTATATAATTTTAACTCCCATCAATAATGTCTGAGAGTTCTATTTGCCATACAAATTCACCAATATTTGGGGTTGTTAGACTTTGTTTTAGGGATTTAAGAATGTACGAATTGGTATCTTGTTTTAATTTGCTTATCTCTGATGACTAAAGATGCTATAATATCATGTATGGTTCTCCACAGAAACAGAACCCATAGATGGGGGTAGAAAGAGAGAGAATGTTATAAACTGATTTTATTTTAAGGAATTGGTCACATGCTTGTGTGAGCTGGTGGCTGACAGGTCCAAATTCTGGAGGGAAGACCAGAAGGCTGCAGGCCCAGGGAAGAGTTATTGCAGCTCAAGTCCCAAGGCAGTCTGAAGACAGATTTCTTTCTTCTTCAGGAGACCTCAGTCTTTTCTCTCTTAAGGCCTTTAACAGATTGGCTAAGACCCTTCCATATTATAGAGGATAATCTGCTTTACTTCAAGTCTAATTTAAATGTTAGTCACATCTGAAAACCAACATCTAGACTGATATTTGACCAAACATCTGGGCATGATACCCTACTTAGTCAACTTGTTACATAAAATTAACCACACAGACACTGAGCATCATATTACTGTGTTAATGGCTAGTTGTATATCTTTGTTTAAATGTCTCTTCAAGTCTTTTGCCTATTTTTAATTAGGTTGTTTATATTTTTATTTTTCCTTAGTAGGAGCTGTTTATAAATCATGGGTACAAATCCCTTGTTAATATATCTATTATAAATATTTTCCCCAGCCTGTGGCTTGTCTGTTAATTTTCTTAAAGGTTTCTCTTAGTGACAGAATATTCTTCATTTTCATTAATTTGATTTTATGAAACTATTACCAGCTTTTTATTTTATGGCTAATGCTTTCTCCTGTTCAATAAATCTTTGCCTACCTAATGTTTGCAAAAATAATGTTCTAAAATTTCATCTAGAAGCTTTATGGTCCTGGATTTTATTTATATATCTATGATCCATCTCAAATGTTATTATTGTGTATTTCTTTTTTACAGAAGTCCTGGAGTATTATTAATAGTATCTCATTTCCATTTTACAGATAAAAGGGGGCAAGGTTGAGTACTTTACCTAAGGCCATACTTCTAGGGGTCAAACTCTAGTCTCATGATAGCACATTTTCTGCATTTTCTAATATATGCCATGAAGCTTTCACTAAGCCCCCTCAAAACCAATGCCCTCATATTAAACAGAGTTTTTTTGAGACAGAGTCTCACTGCCACCCAGGCTCTAGTGCAGTGGCAAGATCACAGCTCACTGTAGCCTGGAACTCCTGCACTCAAGTGATCTCCTGCCTCAGCCACCCAAAGCACTGGAATTACAGGTGTGCACCACTGCCGCCAGCCTATACAGATATATATATATATATATTTTGACAGAAGTAGAATAAAAGAGAAAAAAGGAAGAAAGAGAAAGAGGGAGAGAGAATGAGAATCTTGCTCTATTGCTCAGGATTTCATTTAAATCTGTGAAATGCTTATGCAAACTAAAAAGTGATTTATTTCCTATTATGTGATCACTTTTAGAATAGGTATGATATAATATTGAAAAAAATATATGTTTTGTGGATATGGGGTGGTAGGTTCTGTAAATA